>CAJFCY010000271.1:0-19451 GCA_904066265.1 Eimeria zaria | reverse complement strand
GTATGTGTGTGTGTGTGTGTGTGTGTGTGTTTCATGTGCACCGACAGATCAAGCCACATATCTGCTGGAAGACGTGAAACCTCCTCCTGCAAATTTTACTGTGAACGACGAGATCATTGAGGTCTTCACAGGCCCACAAGGCGTATGGCAGATCCTGAAGCACGAGCACACGACTAGGGGAGGAGAAGCAGCAGACGACCTGTCAGACGGAGTCCCGTTAGCTGCCGTTTCCTTCGTGGACCGGATCCTCAAGAGCAAAAGCAGCACTGACAAAATACGTGTAAGACGCTTGCCTGTAGGAAATCATCAAGGGACAGTGAACGAAACTGTCTTCAATGTCAGGTCTTCTGGGGGTGATGCGCATGCTGCAGAGAGTGCCAGGATACGCGCCCCCGCAGCCTGAATTGCTACGCCCCAAGATGGCCGTGAGGGTTGTGAAGGCCACTGCGAATACGGCGAAAGGGGCAGTAGTAGGTGGTGGCGCTTCCACCAAGAAGGCCGCAGGCTCCAGTGTGAACCCAAGTATGCCCTATACGCGTACACTTACTGCGAACGTGCTGTTCTGCAATCCTGTTGCCTGTAGACAATTCCTTGAAAGTCATTTAGTTTGCCGTTTCGGTGTACTGCTTGCAACGTTAGCTTCACTGATATGCAGCGTGGGACCCGGCACTTTCAGAGCTATGCTGCTTCTTTTTCAGTTCTTTGCCGATTCACTGTGGTGCACACCTTGGGCACGCTTGTCTACGATGCTACGAAATTTTGCACAAGCGACGCAAACGCCTATACAGTTGCTCCCAGTAGGCCCATCACTCTGCGTATCCTGTGGTCGTGAAATACTCTTCTAAAACCAGGTTCTTTCAGGTGGCCTATGGCAGGCCTATGGCGGCATTCTCTGTTATTATTTCTTTGATTGTACAATGTCGGTTTATGCGCTATGCGCCTGTTCTGTTATTTGCGTTATTTACTATTAGCTGTACCTTATGGTTGCCACTCTTTGCTGAGCCAAATGCTGAAGAGGCTCCCTAGCCAGGAGTTTGAAGTGGATATGATAGCCAACACGCATTGCTCTTCTCAGGGCTTCGGACGCTCTTGCTACAAAGCAAGCTGGGACTTCTGCGCGCCCTTGTCGAACACGAGACGGCAAATGACGTCTTTCCCCCTGACTGTCTCCGTATTAGCGTAACGAATCGGTTTATTCAGTACACTAAGGACAGCCTCTCGTCAGGATCGGCAAGTTTCGACTTTAGGGCACAGAAGCTGCTTTTTAGTTTGCTTTCACACATTGAAAAAGTTTGAAGGAGAGCCTTACAGGTTCTGTATGTTCTCAATGACCTTCCTTGAACGCGCTGCTCTCTTAGAGCCTAGCTGGCGAGTACTCTAACTGCATTGCCACGAAGCATGAATCTGCTTATTGTGTTCAGGAGGTTCCACAAACCAATTTTATTGCGTGTGTCAGTGCGCTCCGGCCATTCTCGGGTGCGGAAGCAGATGGGGAGGTAGCGTCCTCATCGAAGCTCAGTTCCTACGTCAAGCGCTGGAGGCAGAGCACCCACAGCGAACGAAACGAGGAGGTGCAATATCAGCAAGATGCTTACGCCGAGATGACAGGCGCATTATGCCATGAGCCGCAGCTGCCTCCTCGCCTAAAAGCCCTCATGGCGAGTGAAGCTAAGCTGGGGCGCAATCGCAATGGCTACTTGGTGGGATTCAATGCCGTTCACGTGTGGAAGCAGCTACAGGATTTGCAGGTGTTGGTAAGTCAAGGAAAAATAAGTGGATAATGACGGAATAGTGTGGCCATACCGAGTGCTCCACGATCGCCTACTATGTGTGCCAAAGTGCAGTTTGGCTGTATCGCCTGTTTGCCAACGCTCCGCAGACCTACTGCACAACTCGCTACCTTGGCATGACAGTGAGGCTACTGTATAAAGAGTTCCTTGAGCTCTATGCCATACTCTGCATCCCAACCTCCTACGAGCAGCAAACGGCCAAGCTTTTGCTGAAGCATCCAGATCCCAAGGCGGCCAGCGCCTTCTTGCTGCAGGTTCGTTTGCTATCCAAACCATGAGGTTGCAGGTGCACCATGGAAAACACTCCCTTGATGAACCGCTGTTAAACTCAAGCTTTGCTGCGCCTGTGAATAGGCCCTTAGGTTTCCCGACACAGGGTATCAACTGGGCAGGACGATGGTGTTCTTCCGCAAAGCCGCATTCATAATTCTGGAAAAAACGTAAGTGTTGAGCTGCCTTGTTTTGTGACGTGCATCCCAGGCATAAAAATGAAGCCAAACGCAGAGCAAAGTGGACTGTCTCTCATCTTTCTTAGTCTAGTGGGCTTCCTCGATGCGTCGCACATTCCACTAATGCAGAACTCGTGAGCTTTCGGCGTTTCTCTTTGCAGGAGGATTGATTATCTTGAGCGTTTGGTGCCCGCGGTTACCCGTGTGCAACGCATTTGGCGAACTGTGCGGGAACGAGCTTTCGTGGCCGATATGCACTGGCTGTGCGTCCGAGTTCAGAGTCACGTCCGTCGAGTCCTCGTGGTTCGGGAGCAAAAGGAACTCCAGCCGCTCAAGGATCTGTTCTTTGGGGCTGTTATTACGGCGAGTATTGCGTATGCTTTTCGACGCGTGGGCCTGAGCGACGAGGTCGTCCAGTCCATCGAGACAAAGTGAGCTCTTCAGTGGAATTAACAGCAAAGCCGAAGTTGAGAAACACTCTGCTAGCTCAAATACGCGGTAATGTCTGCTGTATCTTCCCGACAGGCGACTTGCAGAAGCATGTGAGGGGTGGTTGGTGACGCGTAACTTGTTACACGCGTCTGAAGTCTTGTGAATATGGAATGCAGGTATAGAAATAGGGAGGTATACTGTCTTCGATGGAGCGCTGCCGTGTGCGTCCAATCTTGGTGGCGTTCAATCATGGCTCAGAAACAGGCGGCAAAGCTCCGGCACGCTGCGTTCTTAGAGTACTGCTCCCTCCTTGTTCAGGTAATGAACTGAGACCTCCCTAGTGGCATTCAGGCAGGACGTCTCTACTCTAGAAGCATACAACTAGGGTAGCTATAGGGGTGCTTTAAACATCAAATGTGTTTCTGCTGAGTGATTGCAGAACGCTTGGAGATCTTTCAAAGCTCAGGCCGTCATTCTCGAGAAAATTACCGAGGAAATAATTCCCAACAGAGCAGCTACAAATATACAGCGGCATGTCAGAGGGTAGGCAACATTGGGGAGGTTTACAGCAGAAATGCATTGGAAGAATTGTAGCCAGCGACAGCGAAGGCAACCGCCCCGACGAGACATGGGAGAGAAAGCTTCAACTGTGCGTGCAGGTGGAGGGAACGCCGCAAGTTCCAAGAGCTAAGAGGTCTCACCATGGCGTTTCTGTCTATTCAGCGGAAGGGGGCTAAGCTGTACAGCATGCGTGTTATGTTGAACTATCGGCCAATCATCCGACGGACGACCGTGATGAGGGAGATGATTTCGTATGGCATTGATAGTTGCTCTTACGCAAAAAAAGAGCTTAGCTACATAGCTTTCCTGTCTTGCAGTTTAAGATCTAGTCAACATGCCCGTGTAGAGAGGAGTTGACGTCCCAGGCACGTGATCACTTTCGTGCTGGGATCTGGAGTGCTAGCTGGCCGTGTGCAGTCACAATTGTTTGCTGTTCAGGGTGCAAATGAATACTTCAGTAGTGCGTATACAAAGCTTCTTCAGGATGGTCATAATCAAGCAGCAATATGTACGCCTAAGGAATGCAGCGATGCTGTGCCAAGCTGGAGCTCTAATGCGGCTTCGTCGGGTGAGACATTCACTGCTCTTCCTATCGTGATACCTGCGCAAATGGATGAAATTGCATGCGCATTTTCCAATATTTGTAAGCAAGAACAGCAGGCTAACTGCTTGCACATATAATGCCATAACCGGCAAAGCTTCATGGAAACTGTTGACGGGAATGCGTTATGTGCTATCAGGGTGACTTTCTGTTAGCCAGGCGCATGGTCGTGAAAATCCAGCGCTGGTGGCGTTCTATGCTTTTACTGAGGGGATTGGATGTGGAACTGGCGTTACCTCTACCCATCAAGATGCCAAAGGTGAGAAGGAGCCTCCACCCGAACGCTGCAGGGGGATGGCAGCTCCTCGGATATCAGCACGCCAGCGTTGCCTGTCTGTCTCCGACAAGAGCTGACGAGTTGTTCCTTAGCCTATAATTTGACTTGACTGTAGTATTTCAGTGCTTCATGAATCTCCCGGTACGTGCGGCGCAGAAAGCAGACGCTGTGATCAAACGACGTGAGCGCGTTGCTTTTGAGCTGCTGCGGCCTCACCTCCTTAAAGTCCAAGGGGCTTTCAGAGTCGAAAGAATGCGCCAGGAAACCCACTATGCTTACCCCATCAGCTTGAATGCAAACTGCGACTGCCGTGGAATATATCCGCGCACATGGGCGCAGCCGCTTCAGGATCTCTTAGTGCAAATAGCAATATCTACAAGCCGACAACAGAACGGTTACATAGCTGAGGCCACTCATATGGTGCCCGTCATGGTATGTCTATTGCAGCAGTATGCGTAGCCTGCATTGTTTACCTTCCCTTTAAGTACAGATTTCAGAGCAGCAGCACACGTGGCAGATCGTAGTGCCTTCCTCAAGGGACTCTGGATAAGGTGCCATTCAATGACTCATTTTTGGTAGCAAATCTGTTAATGTGCGTTTCGCTGCATAGTTTAAAGATTTGGCCATTGGCGGCCACCACAGCGTGGTGCTTCTAGCGGTGCGACGGCCGGCTTCTGAAAACTTCGCCACCCGCGTCCGGGCAGTCATCAAGGGAGGAAGTTGGCAGGATTTCAACCTTATCCCGTGTGTATATGCATGGGGATGGGGGGACAGAGGCCAACTTGGGGAGCCGCAGGCTCCACGAGAGCAGGGAATGACATGTGTGGGCCCGCTAAAATTTGTGGATCGGGTTTTCAACGATAGAGTGGACCTGAAAACCGGTAGGCTTCCCCGAGGTTTGTTGTTAGGGAGGATGCCGCTGCACTTTACATCAAGATACATTGAATCGTAACTCATATGTAGGAGTAACGTAGTGAAGGGTGATTGATGTGGCAACGTATTCAGGCCATCTGGTACAGCAGCTCGTCCAGGAGGTCGACTATACGCACAAAATATGTGCAGTTGTAGCTGGCCTAGACCACTCGGTTGCCCTCACTGGCGAAGGCATGGCTTTTGCGTGGGGAGACAACTCAGAAGGGCAGTGCGGCTTGGGCCACAGGCTGATGTGGGTTCGATGTCCAACATTGATACCTACTATCCGTAACAATGGCATCAGATTGAAAAGGTAAGCCTGCATGTTTAATGTAAAACATAGGGTTTCAGCCTAAGCAGCCGCTTTGCGCACTGGGCCTGTCATTTACCAGAACTGTGTTTAATCGTGCCATCTTGTCTGTGACCCGCTGCTCCCGTGTGCCTCTTAGCATCGCTGCGGGACCCCGGCAGACAGGAGCAGTGTGTTCTGACGGAAAGGCCTTGATGTGGGGTGCTGCCCACTTTGTCCGGCTACCTACCCTTATCCCGGATTCGCATTCGTACACTCCGCGCGAGGTACCCGTTGACTCGGCTGAGGAAGCACTACAAGTAAGCATGCTACAGCTTGTAGAAAATACTGTTCTGTGTTTTCAGCAGATTTTTCTGTTTCCACGCTACTTGCAATCCTTTGCTGTCTATCTGGCTGCTTCCTCAGATTTGCTGTTCTTCTGGGTTCAACGTGATGCGGACAGCTGGCAGCAGTGGCGTTTTCGCATGGGGGTGCAATGATAGTGGCCAGCTTGGCCAAGGAACGGAAGACAAAAAGTCCAGAGATATCCCAATATTTGTTCCCATTCCGACGACGCCTGCTAACCGTCATGTAGTTTCGAAGGTTGCAGTAGGAACACGATTTGTTGTCGTGTCAATTCAGCAGCCATCGTCTTTTCTGTACACTTGGGGAGCACTCTGTGTAGTAGAGGCCCCTCAGAAGGCCCCCGGGGCCCAGGAGGGTGCGGAAGGTAAGAGGGCATCAGCTGCGGCTGAGCAGCGGGCTGCTGCAAACCCATTTTTGAAGTTTGCGGGCTTCAAAGTGCAACAGCCACAGCAGAGCAAAGAAGTTGCAACGCCTGGTAAAGCAGACAAAGTCAAGGCGATTTGCAAACCGACTCGTGTTTCCCACGCTCTGTGGAAGAACGATGCTGTAATAGACATAGGTGTCACAGGCACGGAAGTGCTGGTGAGCTAAAATATAGCGGGTGCGAAAGCTTATCTCTGTTTGCCTCCCGGGGAACTTCACTTTCTGGCACAGAAAGACGAATGATAGCTTTCCTATGTTCATCACCTGTGTTTGTTGACCGAACCAGGTCTTGTTTGAATCGCGGATCGTTCATGGTTATTCCATCCTGGAGGTAATATATTATAAAAGGCCTGCGGCCCCTGCTCCCGTAGCTGAAGAGCGTGTGGCTGTTCAGTCTTTCTTCTTCAAGAAGCCACCAGAACAGCCAAAGACACAAGAGGCACCCAAGGAAAAGGCAATATCGTGCGAGTTAGAGCGCTTAAAAGGAGAATTCGCATTGGAACCTGGCATTTACAGCTTGCGGCATCTCAAGTGCGCATCTTTCCACAGAAACATAGCACGCGTGTGCTCCCCTCTAATGCTCCTACCAACGCTCCAACTACACAGTTTTGCCAGCTCCCCATTCAAAATGTTATACGTTTAAGTTGTTTGTTGGCATTTGTTGTGATGTGGCCCTTCAGGCCTTTAAGGATGGCTGTAAGGTCGATACACACCACCGGAAACGCAGTCTCACTCTCTTTCAGTTGGGTGAAGGCAGTGAAGCCGACGAGGCAAACGCTTGACAATATTGTCAGCAGGAGAGAATCCAAGCTCTTAAAAAAGTACAGAACAGCAACAGGTCGGTCAACCCTTTTATTCAGAAGCTCAGACGCTTTGTTAAGCTTGTACAGTTTTCCTCAAAACTCGATCTGTGCATCTTTCCACGTTAGAGAAGATGATGTGGATATGCTAATTATGAGCATAACCGTAGTGCCAATACGCACGGTAAGTGCTGCCAATCTTTGCTCTGTTCGTCCACTTCAGGTGATCCGATAGAACTACCAAAGAGCGTAATGGAACGAGACCAAAACAAATATCGGGAGTTTCTGGAATCGAATTCCCGTGTTCTTCGCAGTGCAATCCCTTCAAGAGAGGTATTGCTACACTAATGCTTTGCACTGCGTCAATCGTTAATTAAAGATGATGTCATTCTGGCAATCAAAAGAGTGTCATACATGCAGCGTTAGTTCTGCAGAAGGGTTTGTCGTTGTAGAGATTGCATGTAATGTCTGACATGCATATGTGCAGGAAGGCATGAAAACCCACACTACAAGTACAGCTTTTAGTTATTTAGTGCTTAGATAGTGCTACTTCTCACATGCAGCTGCTTATGCTTGTGTTTACTCTGCAGAACCAGTCCCGTGTAAGTGCAAAGCAGGCAACGGAAACTTTAGTGCCTGACTCAGCTCTTATGCAGCTGATGCGTGCCACTTACAGTCTTCACAACAGCTATAGTAAGAGCACCTTCCCTGACTCGGATGATGAAATCAATGCGCCCAAGGAGTAAGACGCCTCAAAGTCCGTTTCAGTCCTATAAGGTAGCAGCTGTGTATGAGTGGAATGGGGTATTCAAATTTCTGGAGCCTATTGACCCCTCTTTTGCCAGCGCCATCATTTTGGCGTTTGCAGTCGCTGGCACTTTCCCCACAATCGGCTTGATCACGTCACACTTTGGTCCCGCGGATAGGTGACTGGGGCAGTGTGATGCAGCCAACTGCTGTTGCGAGTTGAAGGATAAAGGAATCCTAAGCTGTGTGCTGCCAATTCATTTTTTATGTTGCGCAAAGTCGCACCCAAAGCATGCTTACTGTCACTCCATGCTTCCGAGTTCGATGGCTCCCCAGCAGCTCAAATGGCTGCAGGGTTTTGCCCATCAACTGACAACTAATAATTTTTTAGTTTATGAAGTTACGTGCGCCTCTGTTTAGGGGTGGAAAGTGCTTTTTCCCAGTGAGCATGTCAAGAACTGACGATACCTGTTCTTAACGCAAATCCTATCATGGACGGCTCCCCAAACTGAAAATACTACCAGCTCCCACTGTCTTGAGTACTTTGACTCTGTCGCAGCTCACAAAGGTCCTCATAGAGTGGCGAGCAGCCGACAAAGCTCGCCCTGCTTTGGGTGGATCATCTGCTGTTCATTCTCTGTACGTTGCAAACTGATATTTAGGCCGCCTAATATCTTTTGAAGACAGCTGAATGCTGATATTGCCGATATTGCTGATATCTCCCCACCCGATAACAGATCAGCTTCTCAAGTACTGGAAGCTTCTGCTCCCTCCCTGTTAAAGAGTTTGAACAGAAAGCAATTATTTGGCATTTATTGGACCAGCCACTTTGCTGAGAGAGCATCGACAAAAACAGTGTGACGCTACCATCACTTGCTAGAAAGTAGTGTTTGCCGAAATCAGCGAGTGAAGGGGCTGGTCGTGGTGACAGGTGTCCGATAAGGCTTCTGCTAGCCTTTTCTGTGACCTCCGCCCAGAAAACTTGTTTGTCCAACTTGAGAAGATCTAGAAAGTGCGGGGCTAGTGGCCACCTGAACATAGGTGCAGGCGCAGAGGTGTAGCAGCCACCTGCAGATGGCCTCTGCTTCCCCTAACTCTGGTTCAACTCCCGCTGCGGAGGCGCAAACCCTCAGAATCTAACAGTTGCATGAAAAGGCTAGCACGTCTTTGCTTCCACGGAACACTGTTTTTCAATTAGCAGTTAGAGAGCGCGCCGTAGTTGTCGCAGCTGCTCTTGCACATTTGGGCTGAACACGAAGTACATCGTCCGTGTACTCAGCCATCCAGCATTCACTGGTTGCCCGCCCCTTAGAAAGCCATGAGGATCCTGCCGCTTAAGTTCAGCTGATGCATTCCCTAGTTAACAAACGAATTTTAACTTACGAGTGTGCATGTGCAAAGCGGCAATTCATCTGCCTTTCACCTGGTGTAGGGACGTATTGGAATCTGCAGAGTGCGCCAACGAGCTCGAATGACTGATAGAACGCTAACCGTTGCAGGCGGTAAAGTAGTTCAAATGTCCATTGCACGACAAGCTTTAATTTATTGAGGGGAAAAATGTGCGGTAACCAGTCGCATTTCTTTGCAAGCACCGGATTGTATCTAAATAGGCTAGGTGGTCAAGTAACACATCCCTAAAGAAGCAGATAATTCACTCCATTCCCGGTGCATCTCAGGGCCCGTCATATGCGGCAGGTCGGAAGAGGCAGAGTTATTCTTCATAAATTTTTGTGGCGGTGCAGCAATCGTGGGTCAGATGTGATGCGACTAATGCGCTGTCAATATCGCACAGCACCCAGCCTTTCCCCACCAACCCACGTGTGTGGCAGACTGTGAATAGCGTCAATTATTCGCATGAGGCAAAAGCCGAACCTTCGGCGAAGACTTTCGGGAGAATACACGCAAAAGCTCTGTTTCTTTCCCGCAAAAGCGCCTTCACTACTAATCGGTGCTACGCAGCGGTTAGCCCTGCCGTGTGCACGACCTTCGCTGTACGGGAATATCCCCCTGAGCCATCGAAGAATACAGTGACCACGTGTAGCGTGTTTTCGACAGTAGAAAAAGACATTCGTGTGCTGCAGGAGAGTTAAAAGACACAAGATACGAACTCTCAAAAAGCAGCTAACCTGCCCTCCAGTACCATGGCGCCCTGAGCCCAACAAGCAGTGACATGGGGCTGGTGGGAAGAGAATCCCGTCTGTCAGGAGCTGCAACACTCCTGGTTGCAGCTCGTGCAGCAAGAAAACCCCGCAAGCGCGTGTACGCACGACACATCTTGATGCTTGCCCCAACGCTGCAGAAACTTCTTAAATACATACTTTTAACTCAGCAGAAAAGTTGCGTGCAAGCAGAAACAGATTACTAACACAAGAAGGGGCATGTGACACCGTTACACTTGCGTGAGGGAAAGCGTTACGTCTCGTGAAGCCTAAGATGATCACGTTGAACGATGTGTAAGACGCCGCAAAGTGACAAATTCGATACGGCGAATTACTTCTCTTTTGTCCGAAATGGAGGGGAAGATTCCTGCAGCAAAGTAGGGCTAGACTCGGCAGGTCTCATGCTTGGCTCGTGCACATCACCCAGCGGCATGCCAATGGCAAACAAATGAAGGGCTCATAGTTGAAACGTCAAACTTACCTTCATGAAGAACAAAACTGAATGGAAGAAAAATTATCGCAATTGCTGCCTAACGTTGTGAGGGGATGTTTGGAGGGGCCCTCGCCTCCCTTCTCAGCCCCGTCGGCCGCCTTTAGAGCCAAGGCTCTATGTTAGGGAGTGAGCAGGCTAAATGGTGGTTGGTTTTGTTAGGCTTGCATGCGTGTTTTAATTGAACACGCAGAAGTAAAAAGTAAAAGACATTCGAGTATACGCCTTGTAGAGATCACGGAGAACGGCTGCACTCCCACAACCGACAGTGCCGCCGAGCGAATTGGGTGTTTCTGCTTCGCCCTGAAGGTTCTCATTTCCGTCTTTTCTCTACAGTACACGCAAATCTGTCTCAAGGACTTTTGGTCCTCACCTTTCCAAGGGGCCCCCGCCATAGGGGGGCCCACCGCTAGCTGTGTCTCCAGAGGGACAGGCTGTTTTCCTTTTTAACGAGCAACGCTTCACAAGACCCTTTCCGAAGCGTGGAGAATGAGCAGCAGGGGGAACTGTCTACTTGGGCTGCAGCCTCAGCAGCTGCGGCGAGTGTTGTTTGCCGCTGCCGCGCTGCTACGGCTTTTCCTGTTGGCATTTGGGGAATGGCAAGACGCTCACTGTAGGCGGAAAACAATTAAACAAAGTCGCGTCCCTGCAGTGTAAACAGTGCTAAAATAAATAGAATGCGGCGTTTAGGGTTTAAGATCACGCTTTTATGGTTTAGGGTCTGTTATTTCAGTGGCTGTGAAATTTACTGACATCGATTACAAGGTGTACACCGATGCTGCTGAGCACGTCTTAAAAGGAGGATCGCCGTATGAGCGGCACACCTACAGATATTCTCCTCTAGTGTACGTACACCTCATAGCAGTCACATCCTAGCGCCAGCAGCAGCATGAGTAGCAGCAGCAAACTCAGCCCCAGCCGTACAAGCATCAATAGTTTCAGTATCAGCCGCAGCACCAATGGGTTTGTAATATGTGTGGCGTGCTGCAGGGCTTATTTTTGTCTGCCTAACTTGCTAGGATGCCCCTTTTTCGGGAAGTTGTTGTTTTGCTGCGTTGATATGGTGGTAGCCCTGCTCATTGAGGTGAGGCCGCGCTGTAAGAATACACTTACTGCACAGTCTGTGACTTAAGGTTTAGAGACTGTAGTCGAGGTACAAGGGGCTAGGGGCACCGGGCCGGCTGCACACTGCGGTTGTCTTGGCTGGTCCTGTCCGCATAGACGGCTTACGATTAATAATTGGTACATCCGGGCTAAGGGTATAAACAACACATTTAAACTAACTGGCGGCATGTGGTGCTCTAACCGCAGCAAGGGCTCTGGAGGATTTACCTGGAGCGTCAGCAGCAGCAACAGCAGCGGCACCAGCAAGATAAGTCTTCCTCCCAGAGGCAGTGCGAGCGCACTGCAGGGGCCGCAGATGGCACCAGCGGCGGCGGAGGCGGCAACCTCAGCAGTACAGGCAGCAATTGCAGCAGTGGCAATTACCCGCTGCATACGTTTTTGCTGCCCTGCTGCTGCTGGTTGTTTCACCCGGTTGTGGCTACTGTCAGTGCACGGGGGAACGCCGATTCTATCCCCTGCCTCCTCGTATTGCTGACAGTGACAGCTGTTAGGACGCAAAGGCTTCTTCTCTCTGCAATCCTGTAAGCTACTACTGCTGCTACTTAGCTGCCACTGTTACTGTGGCTACTGCTTTTCAGCTGCTTATACTGCGGCACCTACAACCGCCACTCCTGCTGCTGTCGCTACTGCCGCCGCTGCTTGTGTTGACGTTACTTTTGTGGGAAGGGAGGCGTCTGTGCTGATACGCCACATTGTTTGCGGTTTCCGTTTGTCTGCTTCTGTCTCCTCAGTTATGGGCTTGCGGTACACCTCAAGGTCTACCCTGTCATCTATGGGGTGCCTATCCTTCTTTACATGCAAAAAGGAGCTTTGGTGAGGCTACTTCTGTCACTGTGGACCTTGAGGCTGTTGTTACTGCACCTTTTGCGGCAATGGGGTGAAACTGCGTGATTTGAGATGCTGAGACGCCTCGAGTGTGCAGATCGGCTGCTATTACTACTGTTCCTGCTGTCGTTTTACAGCCCAAGTACCTGACGACGCTACCGCGACGCCCGAAGGGTTTGTGGCCGCAGTTGATGTGGGGTGTTGTTATCGCTCCCTTTGCCGCTATGTTGCTGCCTTTCCGAGTGTGCTGCTTCTTACTGCGGAGGATGGGACGAAGGCAGTGGGCCTTCGGTCTGCTTTCCGTTGCAACGTGCTTCGCCTTGGGCTGCCTCTTCTACTACATGTGAGTCTCTGCGGTGTACTGACACGTGAACAAATGTTCATCGGCCTATTTCTGTGGGGTAGAACAGATCCACGCAGTAGCCACCATCTGTATTCGCGGGCTGCGTCTACACCTGGAGCATATGGGAGCCATAAGGAGGCATTCACAGCTTTTTCTGGCGCTTCGTTCCACTGCACCCATTTGTTGTCTTTGTTGGTTGGCAGTTTTTCTTGGCGCCGAAACGAACGGGGAATGCCGCAGAGAAGCAGTCCCTGAAGCCTGTCTCGTGGCAGCAGGGACTGCAGCAGCACCACCTGCAATGGCGGCAACAGGTGCATTTGCTGCACCTTGGTTTTTGAGCTATAGCGGCTACACGTATATTGGATGTGCTGTCTGCCGGTTAAAACGATTCTGTAGGGAGCAGCGGAGGTGCTTCTAGATGTATGCGTATAAAGGCCCTGTAGCGCTTTACGCTTCCGCAGGTATGGGTTTCCGTTTGTCTTCGAGTCGTATCTTTATCATGCCACACGCAGTGACCATCGGCATAACATGTCTCCCTACTTTTATCTGCTGTACTTGGACTCTGTGGCGCCTGTGAAGGTGAGCAGCACCAGATCCAGTGTTCCTCACAGCAGCAGCATGTACCATTCAGAGTGTATCGGCAGGTGCAACGTGACCCTGTGCCATGTGGCTTTTGCTGTTGAGACGCCACTGACTGTGCTTTGTCTTGCCTACAAGTGTTATTACCTTGATCGTTTGATGCTCTTCCAGTCTCGTGTTTGTTTTCATATTCGATAATTGTTCAAATCATACGCCTGCTTTTTATGATCGGTGGCTTTTTCCAGCTCTCTTTGCACGTCGTTTCCGTATATTTTGCTTGTTGCTCCCCCTCCTTATTGACTACTACCGAGCTTGAGGATAGGTCTCGGGTTTCCCTGAACGAGCCCCTGGTTTCTTAAGCATCCATATGTAGCGCTGGTGTGTTGCAGCAGCGACAGCAATAGCAATGTTTGCTGCAGCCGCTGATCCGTGTGTATCCTGATGTTGTCCCTTCCCTTAGGGTTTGTCCCTGGCACTCCTGCTGCCTCAGTTGTTGTGTGCGCTTCTCCTCGGCTGTTTTTTTGCGGCTTCAAACCTGGAGGCGGGTTTATTCCTGGAGGTGATTCATTAATATCCTTTTCCGTCCATGAGTTTTGTCGAACTATGCGTTTACGCATCGTGTGTCATAAAGGACCCCTCGTATGTGTATTAGGCTTCATTGGGAAGCCCTCCCGTTATGGGCACTGCCCGGGTGCCCTCTGCAGCAGCATTGGCTGGCTGAGCGCGCTCTCTCCTCCCACTGGCCTGGTGCCTGCTGTTGCAGCAGCTCGGGGCAGTAATTAAGTGCATCCTCCACAGCTGCTGCCGCATCAGCTGCAATCGAAGGTATTTGATATCTCTCTTTCGTCAGTCCGAAGACCTCTAATATTCTTTAATTGAGAGTTATTGTGGGGCTGTGATGCTGATGCACAGACTGTGGCCTTCGTCGCGCTCAACAAAGTTTGTACTACACAGGTAGGTCCCAAAGCTTCCCAAAATACATCCACAAAAGCTTTTGTTCTCCCTTTTCGCTACCCTGGAAATCCGCAGACGCACGCAAGCCTTTTCGTTGGGATGGTTAAGGGGTACTTCTTTTTGATGCCGTTAAATTCCATGGAATTGAGGATAGAGGATCTTTTGGTTTGTATGTGCGCAGTACTTCCTGTGGTGGTTGTGCCTGCTACCGTTTGCTGTGGGAGCCACTGACATGAAGAAGGTAAACGCCGCGACGTTTGCTTTTCCATTTCCGCCTCTCTGGTGCAAAATTGCAGCTACATCTATGCAGTAAAGCCAAATGCAGCAGCCTGCCTGCAGCGCTAGCTGGGGAGCTACGTGGGGCGGTAGCTCTAAATGGAACTATCGGAAGCAGGTCAACAACGGGTTGCGTTGTAGTGTTCAAGGGCTCGTTGCTGTTTTACTGCGTATGCAGAACACTCTACTGCAGACGGGGCTGGCGCTGGCGGTGTTTCAGGTGGCATCTTTGTTTTGGCTCTTCTATGGCTATGAACTCGAGTTCGAGGGAAAGCCTGTTTTCCTGGAGGTATGTAGGAGATACGCTTGGGTTTTCAGGTGTATGTGCACCGTGCTTGTTCACTATGGCATGCATTCCTTTGTGTACTTGTCAGTACACTGGAATTCGCTCTTTTCTGGACTTAGCAGGCCTTCCGTTGTCGGCTCCGACTCTAGTTGCTCACGTTGCTGCTCCCTCGTTGTAGCTGCGTTGTCTGTGCTCCTCCTCCTTTCGCGCTTTCTGAATATTGATTGCCACCTTGGGCGTCTCGGTGTTTGAGTTGCACATTCATTGGTGATGCCGATACGGGCCTGCACGGTAGTGCCAAAATGCCTCTACGGCAACTCTTGGCTGCACTCGCCATTTAAGGAGCTTTGTTTTTGCCGCCCTCACCTCTGGCGCTTCCCTAAGGTGCATAGAGCACACTTTTTTGTGTATGTGTAGTTGTTTGCTACTTGCTTTCGTTGCATGCCTCCATTGCGTAGCTGTTTTGGCACTTGGTTTACCAGGTGCTACGTTCCTCTGTGTCTTCAGCTTTCTCTTGCCTCTGCGGCCTTCGCCAGCACCCAAATGGGCCTCGTCGTGCTCTTCTGTAAGAAAATTCGCTCCAAAAACGAAATGTTAACCGCCAAAGAGGGCGCCTCTGTCTCACCAGTGGCTGCGACGATCGAGAGGAAAAGAGTCTGATCAGTGGGACTCTTCGCCAGGCTTCTCACGTGCAAAACCTTCTCCCTTGTCTTCCGTTCGTGTTTACATGTCTCATTTCTTTTCGCGTGTCCCGTTCTGCTTGTCTTTTGTCCCCTCTGTCGTTTCGGTATATGCCGTGCTGGAGCTGAGGATTGCATGCGCCTGCGCTCGCCTTCAGTCGTGCAGAGTGGGAGAGACCGGTGTTGTTTTTACGCTGTGAGGGGACGGGTGAAATAATGAAGGACGGATCTAACCTCAACAGATTCTCTACACTGCCTTCAATGTAATCAGTGTTTCGTCATATGTCTCGTTTTCAGTCTTTGACGCTTGTCAAAGACTGAAGACGAGACATTGATGACATTGATGGGGGGGAGAGGGGGGAATGTGATGCTTACCAGGAAACTGCAATGAATTACTTTGAATACGTACCTTTATATTCAAAATACTGTCGAATATCTGCGAGCAATTAATGTCCATCTTTAAGCGGACGACCACAGTTTCAAAGTAGCACGTGCTTGACAGTATTTTGAATATAGAGGTGCGTAAAGAGCAAAAGGAAGGCAAAGGTGAAGCATTGTTCAGGCGTTTAAACAGAAAAGCAGAATGGGATTAGAAAAAGCACAAGTAGTGGAGTTGCGCAGACTAGACCTACACAAGCGCGCACATAGCTCCCTCTGTAGGCAGCTGTAGCTTGATCATCTGCACCTGGCGGCGGAACGACGTACAACTGACAGAAAGCAAGCGTCATCTGCAAGAGATTGAGCACTTCCAATGGGAGGGAATAACGTGAAGACGGTTTAGCTTCTTGATTCCTTCGTATTGTTTGTTAGATAGCGTCATTGTGGTCCTTTGTGTTGTTATGTGCTTTGTTACGCTGGCTTGGGGTCCTATGTAACTTGCTCAGCAGTTTTTCTGCCTTGTGCCGCTACTGTGGCATGCTTGTGCACTTGGGTGTTCAGCTGCAAAACCGTAATAGTTAGTGACGTTTGCTGCCCAGTTTGTTCGGAGAACGTTGTCGTGGCAAACACACAAGCAGAGCAGCTAATTAGGCAGGAGTTAAACCAACGAGTTACCCAAGTTAATGCTGCACGCTCTCTCTTTTATTTGTTTAGACATTTCTCCTAAAGTCCCCGTCAAACATTCAGACTCTCTGTTCGCTCAAATAGTGGAGTTTGATTCGGCGGGGAGACGATCAATCTGTGGGAGCGTCGCCGAGTTGAAACGAGCGCAACATCAGCAGCCCATCGAACCGAAAATGTATTTTCCGTGAGAAAAGTTAATAGACAAAACCTCCACCTCTGCCCCCCTGCGCAATATGGGGGATATCATGGTGTGCTGGACGTGTTGGAGTTTCTTGCTTTGGTGGTTCTTTTGCTTTTAAAGTACATTTGGAGAGTCACACTTATTATTGGCTTATTATTCGCCCTTCTTTTCTTTCTTAACAGATGACACTTGATGACAGTGGCTGTATCTACAGAAGTCACCTCATTTCCGGAACACATCGAACTATAGAAAATTGGCGGCGTTGAACTGCGACATTGGTTTATCCCCAATCCGGCAAGATGGTAGTCTATGTAGGAATTGCGTGGGCTTAAACAGGTGAAGCTGTGGATAATGTGTTTGAACGAGGAGCATTTAGCCTTCGTAAACAGAAGCGGACTGTTGGCTTGGAGCTTCTATGTCTATGGCTCATATCAGCGACATCCCGTGAAGACAGGCTATTCGTAACTGTGGGCCGCGTGGGGAAAAGACAACTTGAAAGGGCTGAACTCGCCGATATGATGCAGTACTTACTCATTAAAGAGGCACTTCTGGCCTTTTTGATGAGTAAATACCACTGCTCTAGCTGACGAGAAAGTAAATGGTGTTGACAATGACGTAGATAATGAGCCCATGGGTACGGGGGCTGTAAATGCCAGGCCATCCCAGGTAAACACAAAGATAGAAAGCAAAGGGGAGAAAAAAATGCGGTTCCCAGTGATCCTCAATGCTCCGGGGTAACGCCGAGCACTGCATCTGCTTCTTTTGTAATCAGCAATGCCACATAGTTGCAGATCGCCAGCTCATCAAAAGCACTAAAGAATTGAGGGACCGGCGAAGCAAGGCTTTGAATGGCGCTGAAAAGGCAACCATAGAAGTTGTAACGAGAGTCCTTTATCTTATCAGACGATAATCGCGAGCTGCGGAAAAGCGAAATACTTACAAGAAGAGAGCCGTAAAAACAGCTGGCCTCCTTTTCCAGCCCCTAGGCATCCACTGCGCGGCAGCTCCGCAGCCTACGCGTGGGGAGAGGAGGCGCTCCAACACGTGTTGCAGCGCACCTCGCTGCAACTCGTGATGCACGGCATCCCCTCATGTAAAGGCGTCCAAACACCCTTTTGCTGCATGCACTAACTCAGTAGAAAATCGTTGAGCACATTCTTCTCCGTTAGTACGTAGTCTGCGCACCAGTCAGACTACACGCCTCAACGGTTTACTGCATTGAGAGCGTAGAATGGGCAGATCGAGAACGTTTGAAGAGTATGAGATACAGCAAGCCTGCTTTTGCTCACCTATGACCAACAAGAACTTACCTGCATCTCTAGAAGAACAGAGAGATCAGGGGAGAACCTTATCGAATAACCAAAGTGCATTTGTTCTCTTAGTCCGGGGACAGTATGGCATTTAAATAAAACTGTGCTACCCTCACGTACTCGTAAGGCATACACAGCAAATGTGAAATGTTCAATTGACTTTTCGATGGAGGTTTTTACTAACCACATGATATAATGGGACAGTTCACAAGCATGCAGACAGGATGGGAGCGAAAGGCCACGGAGTCGTCCGGCTTTTGGAACAACAAAACCATGAACGCCAATGGTATGGATGTAGAAGATACCTCAATGGTGCATACTATAAGGAAGTCAAGAGGGCGGTAGTTTATGAGAACACTGTGGACGACTACTGTCCTCCGTTTCTACCAGTGCTAAAGGCTCCCTCGCCCTACTGATGCTTTACACTATGGTTACCATCAAGAGCTGTAGCGAAAACTGCTCGGCATTACGCGATTCAATTGATCAACAAAAAAGGAGGCAACCGTACCATTTGTATTCTTGTGGAACCTATCGAAATTTCCGACACTTCAGCCAGCTACATGACCAGCGGTCAAACACAAAAACTGTAGATACCCATCGATTCACAAAGTTGCGCAAAGGTGCATAAAAACGAGTTTCTTACCAATCTGTTCCTGTTTTTGTGGGAAAATAGGGGGCGGAATAAATGGAAAAGCGCCGTGGTAGGGCGAGGCGTAGACGCTCAGCCCACGACCGTTCGGGGGCCATCAGGGCAGTAGGCAACAAACAACCTTCGTCTCCCGCCACATTTGTCGAGCATGACCATGATTTGTGTTATCTCACTTCATTGGTGCAGATGCAGATTTGATTTGAATCCGTTGCTTGAACGATTGAGGTGACACATCCTAATGCCCCAAAGGGCCCCGTCGAGTCACTCTACCACTGGGGTAGGTGACGGTCCTGTTTTATCACTAAGGCACGCTTGGCTTGAGATATGAGAAATATGGGCTTTTTCCGTCCTTATGATAGCACTGGCGAGCCATGCTTCTTCGAGGTCTACGCCAGCAGCTCAAGGCTGGCGTTTAGCCGATATTTCGTCGTGGCGCATGTGGACGGCTTCCTCTATGTTCTGGACAAGTACTTTTGCATTTCTCGCCTTGTGCCATCCCCGGATAAGCGCAAATGCACTAATGGGACGGCTGATGCACGGCACAATGGCCTGTTGGCAGGCCCCGGGCCCCCGACTAGGGGCATTGCCACTTCGGAAGCAACTCGACTGGGAGAGCAGAGCGATAGTCGCCCGCTTGTTGCAGAGCAGCAACCCACAGGAGTGTGCGGCTACCCGCAAACCGCGGAAGAAGATCAGCTTGAAGGAAGCCAGCTGCTGGTGCCAGTCCGTATAGCAGATGTCTTCTCAGCACTGTTTCGGAATGACAAACCGGTTTTTTCCCAGCTGTTGACTGGAAACAATCAAGTTAGTGCTTCCATAACCAGTGTAGAAACCCCATTCAATGGAGATATTATGAAATCCATGAAATGTTGTGCTGTGCACACC
>CAJFCY010000270.1:12500-19464 GCA_904066265.1 Eimeria zaria | reverse complement strand
TCTCTTTGGCTCGTAGATGTGTATAAGCTACAGTATATATATATAGTCTGTCTCTTCTCTTTTCTCTCCCTGCCTCTCTTTCTGTTTCATTCTTTGTTGTGTCTCTGTTCTTCTTTTCTCTTTCTCTGCACGTTGGCCAGTTTTTCGGTTCTTTCAGCATTGTGCATCATCTCTGTTTCTGTCTATTCCTTTTCTGGCTGTGTCTCTCTGTTGCCTTGTGCTTCCCTTCCCCTCTCACCTGACGTTGTTGTAGTTGTTCAGGCTGCAAAGGGTTTGCCTGTTCAAGAGACCCTAAGCCCGTATCAAGCGGCTGGCGTGTATGCATACAAACATACGTATATATATAGTGTGTGTCGTTGTCTTTTTCCTTTTCCTCAGGCACAGCGTCGACGTTCTGCTTTTCAGGCGGCTGCTCTATCTCGAGAAGAGCCTCTTGATTTGTTGCCTTTAGATTTAGAGCACGAGTTGGATGGTCATTTAATGAAACATTTTAATGCAGAGTCTGCACAAGTTACTGCAGCAGTGGGGCGTTTGATGGCGTCTTTTAGCTTTTTATGTGACCCGTTTATTCCATGTTTCACCCTTCGCTCTGCCCTCTCTGTTATGAAAATAGATAATGCCCAGGGCAAATGGGTTTCTCTAGGCAGCGATGTTAACGCATTATTCTATCTCCCTCACAAAGCAGCAAGAAAACAGCCCAGACCTAGGGCTGCCGTCAGGCGCGTCATGGTATGTCTGCTCTAGACAACAGGGAATGCTGCATACAGCAGACCTTCTAATTGCAGCAGCAGACGGGTATACATCCGCAACAACAATAGACAATAGGAGAGTGAACAAACTGTACACAAACCGCAGCCTGTGAAACCTTGCGGGGAGACAGTGCACGGCACGTACACGCACCTCGTAGTACGATCTAGACAGGGTGTAAGCGGGTAGAAGAAGCCGCTCAATAGCAAAAGAAAGGGTTGTTTTCAGTCAAGCTGCTGTTTGCTGTTCGCGGGTTGGTGGCTAGCAGATAGAGGAGGAGTTCAATGATTCGCATTTTGACCAAATATGTTTTCCTCTCTGTGCTCTTGCTGTATAAACATGCACCTTAAACTGCTGCTTATAGTGATGATGTCTCTGTAGACCTCAACTTTGTCAGTTATTGTTATTGCATGCTTCTTAGGACCATCTGACGATGACAGGGCAGCGGTTTAATCCTGCATATGCGACCCTCTTGGAATGTTTTGCTGATATTCTCGAGCAAAGGGGCGAATCTTGGTACGTCATTATTTCTTTATTTGTCATTTCTTTGTCTTTCTTGTAGCTACTCTGTCGTTACATATCGACTCGGCGTGTGCTCCTTCGGTGCCGTTTGTTTGTTTGTTTGTTTGTTTGTTTGTTTGTATTTTCTGCTCGTTTGCTTGTTTTTCGTCTGTCTGTATGCTTGTTTTCTTATCTGTTTCTATATTGTTTGTTTGTTCGCCGCGCTTGTTCGTCTCGTTGCTAGTTTAGCAGCTACTGTTGTTTCTATTTGCAGCTAAGAGCAACATGGTCATTTGCTCTTTCCTTGTTTTGCCTGTTTGTGTGCTGTCTTTGATTTGTGTATTCATTCATGTCTTTGTTTATCAAAAACTCATTACTTCTTCCTTCTCATTACTTCTCCCTTCTTGACTACCTTCACCATAAGTATTTTTGTATACTGTTTCTGTATGTTTATCTAAACTTACTAAAAATAACAGTAATTATTGTAAGTACAACTGTATTTCTGATGTTGTTTATTATGCTTATGGTTTATCAGTGCAGGACATAGCTGTGTATTGCGTATTTTTTTATTTTTGGTGATTTCTTCAGGTTCTGCAGTGAAGGAGAGTGTGCTTCTCAAGCATTTTTGCGTCGATTACGGTCTGATGATCCTCAGAGAGAGGTATTTGAAGAGTATTTCCGTGAGATGTACAGCCGTTTCAGTGCAGCAGAAGAAGTAAAGGCAGATGAATTCATAAAACTAATGCAAGAAAAGGAAAAGGCACATAAAGTAGAGGTTGAGGCGTACACATATTGGCAGTTAGCCTCCAATGCAGAAGCAGCAAAAGAAGAGGCAGAAAATATTGTTTCACTCTTCAAAAATAAGCAACTTCAGCCGCTTCTTGAAAGCAATAGCGTCGTCATTGTCGATGAAGCAGGACAGAAAGTGAATGATCCACAGCTCCTCGTCGCGTCTTTCCAAGCCTTCGAGGGACTTGTAAGCTCGGTGTCACAGGGTTTAGGGTTTAGGCGTTTTAGGACTTAGGGTTTAGATTGAGGTTTTTGGATGAATGTTTCGGGTTTCTGGAGTCTGTTTCAGATCTGAGGCTTTTGCACAACCCTGTTCTGCTGCCTGTTGGTAGTTGTCTGTCTTCATTTGTTCACGTATCCTCTCGTTGTTACTACATTAAAGCTACTTTGTCCTTTTAGACTACTTTAGCTGCTGTTGTGCGACTATGATATACGCGTGCAATGGTTTCTGCTGTTTTCGTTCGGTTTCCGTTCGCATTTCGCTGGCTTTTCATATTACTGGTCTGTCTGTCTGCTCCACTTTCGTGTTTGCTTATTGTCGTTATCATTTTTTTATGTATCATGTTATTCGTTTCATTGGTTTGTTTGTCGGCGCTGCAGAAGGATATTATCGACACGACCATAAGAAACCTGAAAACAAGCGCTCCACAACAGAAAAACTGAAGGGGTGTTGTATTCCCCTGCTATGAATGCACAACTACAATAAATAGATAAATACATAAATAATGACGCAAAACTGGAGAAGGAAACACGATAGATGCTGCGGCGAAATGGCAACGCGGGCTGCATCTTCGTCTGCTGGGTTGGCAGAACTCGAGTTAGTGCAACTGACGATAGAAATAATTTTAGTAAACGCAAAAGAGACGAATAAATTTAACCAACATATGACAAACAGACGCGCCATCCTTTTGTTTTTGTGTCCCGGCGCAGCAGTTATGAGTAAACACTCAACAAACGATCGGGGTGAAAGCTCCGAGTTTGAAGGAAATATTTAAGGTTTGAATTCATAATTATTCTACGACTTACAGTTGGTAAGTTCGACTGAGGAGGGTTTAGGATTTGCTTCGCGGGCTGTGGGCTCATCAAGGAAGTGCAGGCTTTTCGCTTACAGATGCACGTAGACAGGGCTCAAATATAGGTCCTAGGGTTTAGAATAAGAGATAAATTGTTATTTAGGTTTAGGTAGGAAGGCTAGATCCAGTGTTAGGGTTTAGGTTTCTTAAGAGTGGCTGCATTATAGTAGTAGGATTGCCTTAGTGTGTTAGGGTTTTTAAACAATCCAGGCTTTAAAGTGAGGTTTTACAGTTCAAGGCGAGACCTAATGAGAGTCTGCTTATGCCTAAAGTTAGGGCGAAGGAGAAAGGCCTATTGTTCAGGGGAAGAGAGTAGTTGTTCCGACGTGCCCGTATATCTGACTTGTAGTCGTCTTCAGTTTCACCAGGAAACCGGCAAACGCCCACATGATAAATGGCCAAAACTGTCGTCCGTAACGAGACAAAAGAACCCAGCGAGCAAAAGCTGGCCAACCGGCTAGCTAGCTCGCTAGATAGCCAGCTAGCTGGCCGGCTAGCTAGCCAGCTGTGAGCATTCCCGCCAGCTTGCCCGCTGAAATGACCCTAAACAGCCGAAGCGTAGCACCCTGCTGAGAGTCCACTTAGCTTGTTAGCTAGCTGGATACACTGTGGGGAGCCATTCGCAGCGGCCGGTTACCGTGTTCTCGTGCACCCCGGCGCTAACACCGCTTCCCGTCTCCAGCCGATGGTGGCTAGCTGCAACTAGCTGTACTATCTCGCTGCAGCCTGCCGATTAATAACTAGCTGAGATGGCTAGCTGAAGCCAGCTACAATACCTCGTTGCAGCTTGCTTTACTATTCGTTGCAGTTAGCTCTACCGCCGCGCTGCAGCTAGCTATGGGTAGCTAGCTAGGGCGGCGGGCTGGGTGGCTAAAAGGATGGCTAGCCGTGAGCTCAGGTGGTGGCGAAGAGGTTGTTCATAATGCCTTCGACTACTAAGGGGTCGTCAGCCCCAGGCAACACATCCGTGTTGGGGTTCCAGGGGATTGCTGTCTGAGGACACAAACACAAACTAAACCCTAAACCCTGGATAAAACAGACGAACACAAAACCTAAACACTTGATAAAATCAATGGAGCAAAGCCTTCCCAAACCCTACATAAAACTACAGGGAAGGCAGGTGAAGGGAGACAAAACATAAAACGCTACTATAGGTTGAGTAAATTTAAAGAGAAAGACATCATTGAAACAAACAGAAAATAAACAAATATAGTCCCTAAACATTGTTGAAAAACACGTAAAGAGTACAGCCTCAAGACACGCATAAACCCTAAACCCTAAACCTTTTTTTTACTGCAACTCACAGCAAAGTTCTCAAGCTGGGGTATCGGCTTGTAGCGAATTTTGCGGCCCTTTGAAGCCCGTCGGTCTACCATCTTCCCTGAACGCAAGAACTCCAAACTCTAACCCTAAACCCTAAACCCTAAGCAAACAGGCACTCTAAACAAGAAAGCGTAAACCTTGAACCCTGAGGAGCAGCAGGAAAAGGAAAGAAAGACGAACCCGCAGCTTTCCTTTTCGCCTTTAGGAATGTCGCCTCGTGCGTCAGAGTGGAGGCCTCCACCCTGCAAACCACAAACCCCAAACCCTAAACCCTTAACCATGAAGCCTAAACACTAAACCACGGACCATGAGAAGAAAAACCTCAGTTGCCTTTCCCTCTCTCCTTAGGGTTTAGGGTTTAGGGTGATAAGCGAATAAGGGTTTATATAGCTTACTGTCCCTCTCCTGCTGCTACCGACGACTTCAGCAACTCCACGTAGAAGTCCTACAAAGAAAAAAAGAAATAAAAATAAATTGATAATATACAAAATAAAACAAAATGCAGCAATTCAAAACAAACTGGTGAAATGACAAGCAAAAACAAAAGCAGGGAAGTCAACAAACACGCAAAGTTAAAAGCACACAAATACATGAGCCAACTAAACCAAATAAACAAGCAAGCAAACAAACAAAATTAAACAAATAAACCCAGAGACGCACATACACACGACGTTTAAACACAAGCATGAACAAGTAAGCAAACAAACAAACAAACAAACAAACAAACGCACAAAACAAACAAAAACGACTGAGCACCAAGAGCAAGACCCAAGGACTGACAGGTGAAACGAAGAAAACAAAGCAGCAGGAGAAAGATAAAATAAACAAATACAAACATAATATAACACAACGAACAGACAAATGTAAAACAAACAAAAACAAAAACAACAGAGAGTAGCTGCATCCAGCAATAAAAAAGACAAAAGGAATAAGAACAAGACCAAAGAGCGACAAAATAAACTGTTGATATAAATACAAACTAAATTAAATAAAAACTAAATTAAATAAAAACTAAATTAAATAAAACAAAAGATATTTTGAATATATGAATGCAAGAAAAAATAAACAACAGGGACAAAAGCAGCAAGAAGATATGATAATAAAAATAATACAACATAAACAAATATTGTGTAATTAATAAAATAAAATAAAATAAATTATTTAATTATATTGTCTAACAGTATCATCAAATATTTGATGTTGTGTTGGTTTGTTAATATTTTTCATTTCTGTACATGCAACAACTAAACAGCTATTTTTAGTATTATTTTCTTGCATATTTATACTATTATTTTTTTGTTTTTCATTTATATTGGTTTTATCATCTTCATTATTATATTTTTCATTGTTTGTTTCTGGTGTATATGTACTGCATGCATTGCAAATATACACAGCACGGCGAAGCAGCTTCTCCTCTTCGCTGTGCATTGCAGCTTTCAGCTGTACAGATACTGGCTGATGAAACACAGAGAATTTCTTGTTTTTCTGTTTCAAACACACAACAAACAAATACAAATACATAAACACATAAATAAATAAATAAATGCTATGGATGCTTCTCTTTGCATACAATATAATACAAACAATGAACAAACATATTAAAATAATTTTTAAGTATATAACATCTAATTTCAATTTTTTACGTGTAGTTCAACTCTAATGCAAACCCTTAACCCCGTATACTGTCAGTAGTGGTTTACGGTTTGGTAGCTAGGGTTTAGGGTTTACTATCTAGAGTTTAGGGTTTATGAGCTATGCGTTAGGGTTTAGGGTTTAGGGTTTATGAGCTATGGGTTAGGGTCTAGGGTTTAGGGTTTACCAGCTAGGGTTCACGGTTTAGCATGTAGAGTGCACTGATACAGAGCTGGAGTTTAGAATCTACCAACTAGGGTTAACGGTTTATGAGCTAGGGTTTAGGGTTTAAGGTATAGGGTCTGGGGTGTAGGGTTTAGGGTTTACGCCTGCACAGATTTGTTGATGCCACGCGTCTGCGTTTGCGAGACAAACAGAGCGGATAGCCTGAGCTGCGGGCCCCTCCGCTAGCAGCCTCCATATATCTGTCTCTCCTCCTTCAACATGTTGCTGCTGGTACTTATCTCTTCGTTGCTGCCAGCCTCCTTCTAAAGCAGCAGCAGCAGCTGCTGCTTCTGCTTGTTTGCTCGATGTGGATGTGTATGCAGCAGCAAGGGAAGACTGCTGCAGCAATAGCTGCTGCAGCTGCCGCAGCAGCACGAATGTTCGTGCTGCTTCTTTCCTGACAGCACCAAGTGCAGCTTCTGTCCCCTCTTGCTGCTCCTGTTGCTTCTCATGCTGCAGCAGCAGCTGCATCACATCTGCTGCAGGAAGTCTGTTAGCAAGGCGGAGGGCTGTGTTTGATGTAACCCTTAGGCCAATGAGTTTTGCATGCATCTGCCGCTGCAGCTTCACCTGCTGCGCCTTCTGCTGCTGCTGTTGTTGTTGTTGTTCTCCCTCTCCCAGCCCCAAGAGCATCAACCTCTTCCCTCTCTTCTGTTTCTCCTCCTTCCGTTGTT
>CAJFCY010000270.1:0-10000 GCA_904066265.1 Eimeria zaria | reverse complement strand
AAACTCTAGCCAAACTGCTGCACCCGCATGCACAATGTATACTCAATATACACTCCAAACATCGTACAGGGCAACACGTGAAACACCATCGTACTCACAATCAACAACAGCAGCAACAGCAACAACAACAACAGCAGCAGCAGCAGCAACAGCAGCAGCAGCAGCAGCAGTTGATTCGTGGGTCCTTCCCTGTATTGGGTGCGGGGGAAGATATGTCTCTGCCGTTGCGGCTTCTGCTGCTGGCGCATGCAGTACGAGCTTTGGCTGTTGCATCGGAGCAGCAGCAGGAGACAGAGAAGGAGACAGAAAAGGAGACAGAAAAGGAGACAGAGAAGGAGACAGTGGAAGATAAAGATAAAGATAAACAACGTGATGAACCACTTGTTGCACTGCATGCGCTGCAGTCAGTTGTTTATAAAGCTCTTGCACTCACTGTCCCCCTCTTGCCAGATCCCTTCATGCTATCGCTTCCTGCTCCTCCTTCTTCACAGCAGCAGCAGCAACAGCAGCAGCAGCAGCAACAACAACAACAGGACTTGCTGCAGCAGGATTTAGTGTTGAGGAGGGCATCGAAGCAGCAGTGCCTCCGTTTACTGTCTCTCCCCTCGAGGAGTCGCAGCTGTCTCTTCTCCTCCGTTCAGAGGGTTGTTGATGCCCCCCTTCCCCATCCTCCTCCCTTAAGCCTCCCCTCAGAGCAGCAGCATCACCGGCAACAGCGACAACAACAGCAGCAGCAGGAGCAGCAGCAACAGGAGCAGGAGGAGCAACAGTGGACAGCGGAGGAGTTGTTTTTATGTGCAGCAGTTGATGGTTTGTCTCTTCAATGTTGTTTACTGATGACGAGAGGAGAGGAGACAGTTATTTCATCTTTGCAGCGGCTGAATGTTTGTGCTGCACCACCTCCGAAGCAAGGAGACATGGAAGTGGGGTCTCTTGGCTGTGCTTGTCAGGTGTATGTACAGCTTATCCTATTACTTGGAGGCCCCTGTCCTGTCCCCTCTCCTATCTGTCTCTCTCACCGAGCTGTATGGTCGCTTAAGGCTGCTTGTATCTTCATGCAGCATGCTGATGCTGCTGCCGCTGCTGCTGCAGCGGCGGGAGCTGCAAGACAGCAACAACAACAGCAACAGCAGCAGCAGGCGCACCTCGAAGCAGCAGCAGAAGAAGCAGGCATATGGAATGAAGCACGCTGGATGCTCCAACGGAAAGCTGAACAGTTGTTGGTGTTTGGAGTCTCGCTGCTACCTGTGGTGCTGCAGCAGCAACCAGAGCTATTCCAAACAGCACACAGCTTCCCAGCTCACCCGTCTTTGCTGCTGCTGTTGCTGCTGCAGCAGATGGCTTCTGGATCGACCAGCTGCTGCAGAGCCTTCATGCAGCTATCAAGCAAAGGCGGCTGTCTAACATCTCAAGAAGAACACTTCATTAGTGCTTTCTCTTTAACAGACAGCAACACAAAAATAACAAATACAAATAATGTAAACTCAATCTTCCTTCAAGGAGGAGATCTTACTCTCCTATACAGATGCGTATGCTTGGTAAGTCTATTACTGCCCAGCATGCTGCTGCAAAACCTACTGCAAAATTTCCTGCACAACCTGCTGCTGAATCTAGTGCTATTTGTGATCGGCGCAGCAGCATCTGCCGCTGCTGCTGCTGCTGCTGCTGCATGTTTCGTATTTAGGGAGTAAACTTGGGGGCGTGCTGTCGCAAGCATCTTGATTATAGCGTTGATCCTGACACTGTTGCTGTTGTTGTTGCTGTTGCTGCTGTTGCTGCTCGTGTAGTGGGTGATTGAAGCAGGTGTTGCTTCGCCTCTGTCTATGTGTCTGCTGTTTGTTTGTTTCATCTCCTCTATTTTTGTTCTATCTGTGTATTTAGTTGTATTGTGTGTTATCTGTCTATCCTTGTAATAAACATCATCGTATCTCTCTCAATCAACAATAAACTCAATTAATAATAAACTATATACTAAACAAAGTTATTAATAATAAACTGGCTTGATATTCTATCCAAATGAAATGGTATCTAATACTTTAAAATAACTTTAATATGTAGCAACTCTAATAGAACGTAAAGTTGTATTAAACAACTTATAGGGGGTGGTGATGGGTGGGGTTGTCTCTGTACAGATAACAGAAGTCTTCAGCTGGCGAGCACAGATATTTCTCTTTCAGAGTGTCCTCAGCCCCAAAGAACATCCACTACCCGATGCTGCATGCGCTGCAGTGCTTATTCTTTTAAAGCAGAGGTGGTGTGCTGAGGTTCTTAAGCAACACCAACAGCAGCAGCAACAGCAAGAAGCAATGACAGGAATAGCCCAAGAAACGCCAGTGGTAGAACAAGGACCAGCACAAGAAGGAGCAGAGTCAGCAGCACCAGCTGCAACTGTAGCTGCAGCAGAAACAACAGCAGCACCAGCGGAGTCTAGTAGTGTTGATTTGAATTTAAGTATATTAGCGTTTGTTGTGACAACACAACTCGTAAAGAGGCAAGAGCCGATTGCAGAAGGCTCGGAAAGGATCTCATGTGTGCTTAACTGGCTTAAGCTGGTCTTGTTACCTGGCAACAGCAGCACTAACAGCAGCAACAGTAACAGCAACAGTAGTGAAGGCGGTACAAGTCCTTTTTACCGTATGGGGTTGCTGCTGCTGCAGAGGCACAGCCAATCGCTTCTGGGGGCTCTTGACCGCTTAGCCTCGCAAATGGATGCGGAAGAACTGCTAACACAGCAGCAGCAGCACCAGACACCCTTCCTAATGGGGGGTGGGGCCCCCACTACAGCAGACAAGATTGAACTGGTGTCGCCCTGCATTGGGAAGAGACAAACAAATGCGGCATTCGAACAACGCATGCGTTTAGGGCTTGTCTGTATCGTGCTGAGGGAGGTGCGGGGCTTAGCCCAGAAGGCTGTCGCCGCCGTGGCACACCTTAAGAAGTCAAACGGCAATGTCCCTTCAATCAATAGCTGAGGCCGTAGGCAGCGGCCTCGGGTGCACGTACACGACACCCTCGCTACCCTTCGCGAGTTTCAAAGAAGCAGTATGAATTATTTTTGCCATTTTACCTCCGTTTTTTGCTGCCTTTAGTGAATGCAGCGCTACCATGCAGGCTGGAAAGTGTTGTTACATGACGCCTCTCCGGGCTCGCCAGCCTCTAATATAACACAGAAAACGAACAAGATGTATACAGTGCAAATCACAAGCAATGGAGCTGGGTAGCAGTGTGCAAATAGCTCACGCCAAAGAGCCCTGCAGCTGCCTCTTCTTGCGCTCCAGTGTTCTTTTCTGAATGTGGAGACAGAAACCTAAGGTGTCCGTCTCTCTCACCCCCTCAGGGCAGGCGAGATGTAGCTAGCCACATGCAGCCATGGCTAGCCTCAGCTAGCTGCACAGGCTCCAGCAACTCTATTTAATACAGCTGTAACGGGATGTGCCAGAGGCAGGTGGTTCTATCCTTGTTCCTACAAACAAACAATTGGGCGCTTGCGCACTCATTAGGAGAGGGCTTGAAGATGCCTGCAAGTTGCATTGATTTGGGGGGCAGGAGTAGCAACAGGAACTGGTACATCAGAAGAGAGGCGCCTATCCCCAGGCTCGTGTGCAGCTGTGTTCAAGGCGCCTGAAGGCACGAGAGGAGGCTAGCTGCTCCTGAGTAAAGCATTATACTCAATACGTTGGCTCCTTTGTATCTCTCGAGGGGCCTGGAGCGACTCCGACAAAGCTTGCCGTGCGTGGTTGCTCCGTATAGCTCAAAATGGCAAGAGTTGTCTGTCCCTTCTAACCTCACAACTGTACTGTCCCGTGAAGTGCATTGTTTCCTCGTTAAGGTGCTTTCCCTAACAGGCTGCAAACCGTTTTAGATGGTCTCAGAAAACACTGCTTCAAAACTATAACAACTTCCCATCTCGAGTAATTTGTATGGTTCAGACTTTGCCTTCGTGTGGTGCGGCGTTCAATGGCTGGAGCGTGTGTTCAATTTGAAAAGACTACAGTATATGCGTCCCATTCACAAGCGACTTTCCAAACATCCATGCATGTTAATTTGCTCCCTTGTGCGGAATGGGTTTATAAAGTAACTGTGCATTTTCCCACCTGCTGTTCCCTGGCTTCCCAAGTGTACAATGGAATTCCGTTTTCTCCCATGGCGCTTGATCTGGTTGCTGGGACACAGCCCCACGCAACCTCAACTGAAGAGGGAACAAGAATAACAACAACAAAACTACGAGAAAAGTCTTTAGATTGCTGCGTTCATTAACCCCCGGCAAGTTGCCGTAAGCGACTTCAGAGACGCCCCGTCAGATGCACTGGAGAGGGGCCTTCCGAAGAAGTTCGCCATGCGTTGTTCATGGACATTTATTGTTCATCCCCAGCTTAAGGCATTGGTCTGCACTGTAGAATAACCCCACCGCGGAGTTGCCGTCTTGCCTGTAGGGGCTGGTTTTAAAATGATTGAAGGGATTACCGATGTCTCTTAGAACCCTCCTGTAGGAACTCCTGCTAAGTTACTCTGGAGAAAAGAAACAGAGGAAACTGAGCTATGGGTTAAAGTAAACTAACGTAACGTTAAATGATTAGGTGGCCGACATCCCGAATGGATTTCTGAGGACACTTGCGCGAAGCTATTCCCCAGGAGCATGTACTCCTCCTTCTCGACTCAGTAGGTTCTAGTGGGTTCCAGGAGAGAGGGCGCACACAAAAAATTTGGACCCCATTCAAGCTTTCAGTAAACGTGCATCTACACCTCCTGGCCGACTCGTTGAGAACGAGAAGGTGAGAGGGCGCACACAAAAAAACTGGAGTGTATTCAACTTTTCGCTAAACGTTGCTTTCTCTAACGTGCATAAATAGACCTGCAACTTTACAACTGCTGATCACCATGCTGTTTGTGATGTCCGTTCTTCAGTCCAAGTACAGCTGCCTCATCAACGCATCATGCAACATTTTTTTTTGGTACTTTGGGCGTGCGGCCTCTTTGTGAGGCAGCCGAAATTCCCCGCCCCACAAGGTAAATGCTTCTGCATATTGACGTCTGTACTACCATATTTCGGTTTACGGGATGCAGATACTAAGAAATGGCTGCTCACCCAAACCGGGGCATTTTAGGGTTTAGGGTTGACAGTGAGGAGCGCCTGCAGATAGTCCGTAGGTATAGACTTGCGGAGTTGCTCCTCAGAGACCCATTCTGTATGCTTGCCACTTGCCCACCGAACTAAGTATCTCCGTTTCTCCTGACCTCTGAGAGTTGTTAAACGACTCGCAGAGGTCATGAGAAACGAAATCCTCGATCTTTTGCAGGGTTTCGCAGTATATTCATCATTTGATTTCGCTGAGGTGTTTTTGCATATCCTAATACATCCAGGTGACAGGCACACGTCAGCGTTTCATACCCGTACGCGTAAACTAGAGTATACATTTATGCCATTTGGGCTCGTGAATGCACCTGCCGAACTGCAGCGACAGGTCAATCACGACTTTCTGGGACCAGTCAATGAAGGATGGATGATAATATACATGGATGATCTGCTTGTGTTCAGCCGCAACGTGCAAGAGCGCTTATAGCATTTGCGGCGTGCTCTGCAACTGTTTCGCGAGAAGCAGTGGCTCGTAAAAGCACAGAAGTGTTCGTCTTTCATGCAAACAATCAGATTCTTAGGTTTTCGTCTTTATGCAGCAGGAGTTGAACCGGATCCACCGAAGATAGAGGCGACTCGCACGTGGCCCCTACCTCTGTACACCAGGACGGACGTACAGAAGTTTCTCGGCCTCGTCTATCACAACTTCATTCCTGGATTCGCTCGTATTGCTGCCCCTCTAACGGATCTACTTGAAAAGGACAAGCAACTTGTTTGGACGGAGAGTGAAGATGAAGCCGCAGGAAGCCTCATCCAACACCTCACATCGTTCCCAGTGCTGGCGCTCCCTGATTTCGACAAACCCTTTTTCCTAACAACCGATGCTAGTGACGCAGAAGTAGGGGTAAAGCTTTCTCAGCAGGCTATAGACTCGAAAAAACACCAAATAATAGCCTGCTACTCACATCGCTTCACGGAAAGGGAGCAGAAGTATCCGATACTCTCTATGCGGTCTGGCGGGGGGTAAAAAAGTGTCGGCATTACTTATACGGTAGGCATTTCACCATTCAAACTGATCATCAATCTCTAACGCATCTCACGAAGAGTGTTCAGGACTATGATAATGAAAGAGTTGTCAGGTGGCTTTGCCGGCTGGCGCAGTACGATTTCACTGTCAAGTATATCAATGGTATCACCAATGTAGTCGCTGACGCTTTCTCACGACGTCCCCCATGTCACACACTGTATTCTGCAACCACTTTTATATGCGAAGACTCTCGCTTTCTTTCTAAATTGCGTTATTCTTACTCATTAGACTCCCATGCAGCGGCAGTTCTCGCTAAGCTCAACAACGGACGACGGGTGAAGCACTACAGCACGGACGACAGTCTCTTGTGATACCAGCCGAACCGTGGAGTCTGTCGGTTATACGTTCCTGAATCGCGTCGCACAGAAGTGTTGAGAAAAATGCGCGATCATGTTTTTAGCGGGCCACGGTGGAGTAAATACGACAGTAGAACGAGTGGCAAGCGCCTTTGATGACCTAGCAAGCGTCCCTCAGCGGAGGAATACATCATTACTTGCCCGGAGTGTCAGCAACATAAGCCGCGGAACACACTCAAACCCAGCCTCCTTCAGAGTCTTCCGATCCCTGAACGGATCTGGACGGATATCTCAATGGTTTTCATAGTAGGTTTACCTTCAGTAAGAGGCTTCGATAGTATCTACCTCGTTGTTGACAGACTCAGCAAGTATGCCCATTTCATTCCCTGTTCAAGCTCAGTTAATGCTGAGGGAGTAACGCAGTTATTCATTAATAACGTGTGGAAGCTCCATGGTTTTCCAAAAAGTATCATAACTGACAGAGATCCGAAGTTCGTCAGCACATTCTGGCAAGAACTTATGAAACAACTCAGCATAGACCACAACATGACCACTGCGAACCATCCGGAAGCAGACGGGCAAACGGAACGCATCAACCGCACACTGTCTCAGTATTTACCGCTCTACACTCAGCAGAACTCAACAAAGTGGATTAATTTCCTCCCTTGTGCAGAATTTGTTTATAATACAACGATGCACTCTTCTACCCGTTATTCTCCGGCATCTCTCGTTTACGCTGAAACGCACTTGGCTGACCGGACATTGGAGCTAGCGTTCAGCAGCCAGCCTCGTACAAATGCTGCATCAGACTTTCGCACACAGCTCGCAGCAGCGCGGCAATGCATGAAGAAAGCTCAAGAACGCCAGGTCAGAAATTACGACAAACAAAGTTCCGCGATCACTTTCAACCCATGCGACCTGGTTCTAGTGAATTGGCATGCCCTCCGTAAAGCGCAGGGGGGGCGAGCAACTGAGGAAGTTTGCTATGCGCTGGGTAGGATCATTCGTGGTCCGCTCTTGTGTCAGTGGATTGGACTTATCGCCAAACTGGAGATGTCACCATACGATAAACGCTAGTTTTCTAAAAAATCTCCGGGAGTATCCAAAATTACCTGGTACTCTCCACACTCGTAACGAGAGTCCTTGATCTTATCAAAGGACTATCGTGATCTGTGAAAAAGCCAAATACCTATAAGAAGAGACTCCGTAAAAGCAGCTAACCTCCTTCCGCTGATCTTAAACAACCACAGCGCTGCCGCTCGGCTGCCTACACACGGGGAGTTGGGGCAGCCCGGCATATGTTGCAACGCACCTCGCTGCAACTCGTGCTGCACGGCAACCCCAAATCTAGCCACATCCAAGCCCCCTTTTTGCTGCATGTATTATGTAGCATGCTTTCCTGGAGTCGAGCCGTGCACTCCGTGCACGGCCCAACAGTTGAGGCGTTGAGACATGCGCTCCAGAAGTGTACACAGACTGGCGAGTAAACTACCTACCAACGCATAAGGATGTGTTAAACAATTGCCTGTTGAGTTAGTATATGCAGCAGAAAGGGGGCTTGGATGTGCTAGATATGGGGCTGCCGTGCAGCACGACTTGCAGCGAGGTGCGCTACAACACATGCGGGGCTGCCCCAACTCCCCTTGCTTAGGCAGCCGAGCGGCAGCACTGTGGTTGCCTAAACTCAGGGGAAGGAGGTCAGCTGCTTATACGGACTCTTTTCGTATAAGTATTTGGCCTTTGCGCAGCTCACGATAGTCCTTCGATAAGATAAAAGACTTTCGTTACATATTAACTCAATAGGCAATCATTTAACACATCCTTCTGCGTTGGTACGTAGTCTACTCGCCAGTCTGTGTACACGTCTAAAGCGCACGTCTGAACATCTCAACTGTTGCGCCGTGCACGGAGTGCACGGCTCGACTCCAGGAAAGCATGCTACAGCATGTACTAACTCAATAGGCAATTGTCAAACACTTCCTTCTCCGTTGGTAGGTAGTCTGCGTATCAGTCGGTGTACACGTCTCAACGGCGAGTAGAGCACGTCTCAACGTCTCAACTGCACGTAGGGCATCCTACATACGTACTACATTAGGACATGGGATGCTTCACAGGCCGCAGTGTCACGGGGAGCATGCCGCCTGCAAACTGAAGGGAAAGCCAGTTGAGTGTTTGGATATCTTATCTAACTTATTCTGAGTTTATTGCAGCTTACATTTGCCCTCGTCTAAGGTCGATTCCTCCCTTTACACTAGACAAGGACGCCTGGAAAATACTATGCAGGCTTGCTCTAAGAAACTGTTTTCGCGAGTACAGGAAGCCAGGAACCAACAAGCATTGTAAATGTTAAATCAAATACCCTTTTTAGTGGCAATAAAAGCAAAAAACACTTTCTTGTATTAGTGAAAAATGACACGAGCCGTAGACGACGGCCCTCACGGCTCACCGCAGGCCCCTCTAGAGGCAACGGTGTTCTTATTGAAAACTCGGAAATGAATTCGAGCTGAAATGTACAGTTATATTGGGTTTAAATTCATAAATATTTACATAAATTTACTTTAATAATAAACAGCTTTCATTATATACACCTGCAGCTGCCCCCCACAACCCAGGGGCGCCCTTAGCAGGGGCTGCGCCGCCCATTGCGTGCTCATTGCCTCAGTCAGTGCCGCAAGGCAGCTGTTTGTTTGTTCGAAACCCTATCTCTTTACAGTTGTTTCTGTTCCTCCTATTAAGCTGTGGGATTTAGTTTACTTCTTTATATTTTCTCGCTCTTGTCTGTATTGTAACAGCTACTCCCCCTGTCCTGCGCTTTCCTTTGGCTGCAACCCCCACCACGTGAAGAAGTCCCCTAGGGCTACAAGGCCAGAAGAGTATTTAATCTGTTTGTTTTCTTGCATCTTTCCTTTTCAAGTTCGTCTACAACTATCATTTTATTAAACTTTTCTGCACATACAAGCCCTTCCTGCTATGCTTCTGTTACCCCCATGCTGCCTCGGAGGTGTTCTGTTATTATTATAAACACTTTTGCAGGCGAGGGCAGATACTCGCGGTGTCTGCCCTCGCCTATTTCATAAGCTGTTGCTTCTATTTTTTCTCCCGTTCGTTGCAACTCTGTTTATCTGTTTGCGTCTGTCTGTGTGCCTTTATCTAAACATACCTTACCTCATTTAGGTGTACATCCCGATGTTAAGTTCAGTGTAAACAAGTACGAAAGGCTTACAGTATATATTTCTCACGAGTTTGTTCTCATGCAGGCTACTGCAAATGCCAGCGGAGCTTGTCGCCCCTATTCTCCTCGCTAAGGGCGCAGCAGCTCATGGAGGCGCAAGCTTCTTAGGAAGTGGCGGGCAAGCTGCTCTAGCTGCAGGCTTAGGAGGCGCTAATGGCCTTCTAGCTATGACTCCTGCTGGAAGTACGTGAGATGAAGTGAAGTATTCTCTTTATATCTTGTGTTGTTAATATGCGATGTTGTATCAGCAAGCCATGACGCATGCTATATGTGCTCGAAATGCCCACTCTGTAATATCTTTAGCTTATACA
>CAJFCY010000269.1:0-19525 GCA_904066265.1 Eimeria zaria | reverse complement strand
AGGCAGTATATACTATCCATAGTAGCATCACCTAAGAGCTGTAGATTTTTTCCGTCTGCGCATAGATATGCGGAATAGCATAGATGCAACCATCCATAGGCCACACGAAACGTAGTGTATACTTGTTTAAGGGCAAAGAGCAGCACTTTAAGAACCGCGTGCTGAGGGATTTGTCAGCTGATTTTGTGGCGTTTGGTGGTGCATCCAGAAGGTACACATGAGCGCAGTTTCAGTTCGCTTATACTTACAATTTAATGCAAAACAAAATAACTTAAGTGAAGCAGAGTCTGCCAGCCAGAAAAAATACAGCAGGCGGATACTCGCACTGCTGCACGACGGATAGCGCAGAGCGCACACAGTATATAATGCAGACCGGCACATTGTCTGGTATATAATATATAGTGCGCCTGCCATACTTGGTGCAAATACAATGACGGCGCCCGATTAGCGGCAACAAGGCCTGGCGTTTTGCCCCTGGCAAAAGCTCGCTGCTAAGCAACGTGTGCTAACTCTTTATTTGAGGAAAGAAGGAAAATATGGGAGTTAGAGCCGTGGGAGGCAGGGTTCTTGAATCCCGTCGGTTTTGTCTAGGAGAGGGTCGCGCAGTGTGTAGCCCCACTAACCCTTCCACGGATAAATAGCCGGAAGTATTTTGTGCATTTGCTTGTGAGTCAATTCTCTGTTAACCACTTCGCCTTTGCATTCGAAGTTCTTTTCATCGTATGACTTCTTCATGTTTTTATACTGAGGATCGTAGAACGGGTCGCTGATGGGGCGAAGCGGGTCATATCTTCTTCTTGCCTCGATTGACTGCAGCCTGCAGAGAAGATAATGACAAAACTACGAATAGGCACATCCATACAGCGAAGGCAGAAAAATTCAATGCCTTTAAGAAGTCTTCTACGATGCAAAGCCAACAGAACCACCAGAGCCAGATGTTTACCAGCAACTGCTACTAAACTAAAGTACTCATAGTACTCAAACTTGACACATTGCAGTTCACTGCAAAATACAATTAATGATAACTCACCGAACACTCTCGTACAGCAGCGCGATCTGGTGACGTTCGTGGGCCGCCCTGGCTACGAGTTCTGCGTTTCTCTTCATAATTCTCTTGTCACCCGAATGCATCGTCTCGAGATATTTCAGCCAACTCTGCTTCGTCCACCCTGCTGGATAGTAGTCAAAGGCTCCCCTGCATACCTGAGAAGAGTAATCAACTAGAAAAGCACATCTCGGCTGCGTCTCCGTCTGCGGCTGCTGCAAGCGTTTCTGAGGGCAGCTACTGCTCTCGCGCATACAGGGCAAGGAGAACAACTTGAACTGACCCAATCTGGACGAACACCTGGAGGCGGCATGAACTCGAAGGGGCTTTTTCCTGTAATTATTCCAATGTTGTCAAGGAACTTCAACAGAAACGGGGTCAACAAAGGACATTCAAAGCAGAATTGGTGCGTGCACTGCCAGAATGCAATATCCGTGGCGATGGCCTCGATGTCGGGCCTCAAGACAGAAGACCCAAGCACATGGACGATTCCGTTAAAGATCGGAATATCCTGAAAGACGAAGAACACGCCATACTGCCTCATGCTGGGTGCACTGAACCGAATTATGTGCGCCTTTTCTACAACTTAGTCTTTTACCCGGTTGATTCGCTGTTGTCAATTGTTCACATACGCAGCATGTAAACTGTCAATTGCACATGAAACTAGGGCAACTCTCACCCATTCCACAACTTGGCGGCCTTCGATGAAAGTCGCCAAATCTCCACAGTGGTCTGGGTATTCTTCATATGGATCTTCTTCTTCTTCGCCCTTTTTTCCTCCACCCTGAGCATCCTGCTTTCGGTCTTTTGCTTCTGACGGCTTCTTCCCACCTGATTCAGTAGCTTGCTTTCTCCCTGTTCCTCCCCCACCTGTCGCAGCAGCCTCTCGAGGTGATGGCCGCTCACCCAGCCGACGCGACGGCGACTGGCCTCCCTGTAGACTCTCGTTGGATTCTGGACTATATTGTGATTGTTGAGGGAGAATTCCATGTACAAACATCGGGAATGCTGCAGATCAGCAGGGCCACCACACCAGTCTCATCACCAACGATAAAAATACATACAGAAAATAAGAAAAAGGGGAGGGATAGTTCACTTGTTTGTAGAAAAGGCGACAGAAGCGTTCGACTTACCGCTGTTGTCTGAGTCGGCGAAGAAGTCGTCGGGCTGTAAACGCCCCTCAAGGTCTTGTTCGTCATCAAAATCGTAGCCCAAGAACCCTCCCGTGTAATCGCTGATATTGTCGTTGTGTTGCGACTGCTCCGCTGCTCCTCTTGTTGCCTTTGGCGCTGCTGCTGTTCCTAAAAATTCAGAAGAAGGACAGTTGCCGACTGTGCAGGTTTCTTCGTCTCCTGTAAATTCTTCGGAGTCGTCGGTAGCCAATTCAGACCCCCGGAAAGCCCTGCCTCTGCTGCTGATGTTGCTAGCCTCTCTCGAGTGCTGCCAGGCAAATGGCGCAGTTATTCCAACGGAGAATGTCGGTGCACTTGTTCTGACTTGGGTCGTCTCCAGTTGACCATCTTCAGATGCCACAGTAGTTGAACGTGGCAGGTGTGAAGAAATGCTATCTTCTCTTTGACTGCGACTCCGCGCCAACCCCTCCCCCCGAGGCGTGGATGGCCTTCTTTGAGGACCGTCTTCAGTTACTGCAGCAGCATCTGCAGCTCCCTCTGCTGCCTCCTCTTCCTCCCCTCCGGTGGAGGAACGGGGTTTCTTCTGCATGTCTTCTTGAGCCGAAGCCGATGCAGCAGCAGCTGCTGCTGTAGCAGCTGCTCCAGTTCTGCGCTGTGGTCTACGAGCGGTTACAACACCATCAACATCATCATCGGTGTAAGTGAAAGGTCCGGGAGCTTTAGATGTTGCGGATGAAGAGGGGGCGTCAGCTGTAGAAGTGAAGGCCCTCCCTGGACTTCCTGCTCTCGTTACAGCAGAAAATGCTGCTGACGGTGCAGTTGGTTGTTCTCTGCTTCTTGATCTCCTCATCGCGGAAGAGGTTGTTGTGTGCTCTGTTTCTGCACCGCCACGTGCAGATCTTACATGCGGTGGAGGAGTTGTCAGCTGCGTCATCGAATACGTAGTCACCTCATCCGCTGCTTTTGTAGAATTTCCTTGAGGCCTAGTATTTGTCGTTGAGCCATTGCTGGATGACAGTGTCGCTGGTTCTGTTCGCCTGTTTAAGACGCCATCAATATCTAAAGCCGGAGTTGCCGGTCTTGTTCTTCTGCTGGAGACTGTAGCGGTCTCCGCTGCTGGCGCTGCAGTTCGTCGTGCCATTTTGCTTGTAGCCAGATCTTCACTCAGTGAATACGTCATGCCTCTCGCTCTTGCAGTCATCACAGAACCTCCATCTGGCACGACAGTAGTAGTAGCGGGTTTTGCTGTGCTTCCAAGAGCGCCGCTATTTAGTGGTAACGTTGTTGGCCTTGTTCTTCTGTTTGAAACGAAATCCTCATCTGCCTGAGTGCTGGCTGGTCGCGTCCTCCTGCTTGTAATAGATGCTGCATCTGCTGATATTGGCGTAGGCCGTGTTCTTCTGCTTGTGGAAGAGTCCTCATCTGCAGAAATTGTCGTAGGCCTCGTTATTCTGCTTGTGGAAGAGTCCTCATCTGCTGAAGTTGTCGTTGGCCTTGTTCGTCTGCTTGTGGAAGACTCTTCATCTGCTGAAGTTGTCGTTGGCCTTGTTCTTCTACTTGTGACAGAGTCATCATCTGGTATTGTTGTTGTTAGTCTTGTTCTCCTGTTTGTGGAAGAGTCCTCATCTGCTGAAGTTGTCGTAGGCCTCGTTCTTCTGCTTGTGGAAGACTCCTCAGCTGCTGAAGTTGTCGTAGACCTTGTTCTTCTACTTGTGACAGAGTCCTCATCTGCTGAAGTTGTCGTAGGCCTCGTTCTTCTGCTTGTGGAAGTCTCCTCATCTGCTGAAGTTGTCGTAGGCCTTGCTCTTCTGCTTGTGGAAGACTCCTCATCTGCTGAAGTTGTCGTAGGCCTTGTTCTTCTACTTGTGACAGAGTCATCATCTGGTATTGTTGTTGTTAGTCTTGTTCTTCTGCTTGAGCCAGAATTCGCATCTGTTGAGGTAGTTGCAGGTCTGGTTCGTCTTGGTACCGCCGAAGCTTCATCGGAAGTAGCTGTTGTCGCTCTTGCTCTTCCGTTTGTCCGTGAGTCTTCACCTGGTTTTGTAGTTGTAGGCCGTGTAGTTATTGTGCTTCCCCTAGGTCCAACATCGGATGGAGTTGTAGTTGGCCTTGTTCGCCTGCTCGAGAAGGAACCTTCTGCTGTTGATGTTGTAGTTGGCCTCGTTCTTCTGCTGGTGGCAGCTTCAGTAGTGGCCCCTGTAGTAACAGGAGCACGTGTTCGTCTGCTTGTAACAGAATTCTCTCCAGATGGTGCAGATGTAGTTCTTCCTGTCCTGCTTGTGAGAGAGACTCCTTCTGATGCTGTAGTTGGTCTGGTTCTTCTACTTGTGGCAGACCCTTCTCCTGTTGATGTGGTTGGTCTTGTCCTCCTGCCCGTTGTGGAGGTTTCGTCCGGCGGTACGGTTGTTGTGCTGCGTGCTCTACTGTTGGCGTTTTCTCGTCGCCGCGAATCTGAAGGAGTCCGTTCCCTCCTTCCGCCTGCTGCTTCGCCATCCCCTGATACAGCACCAGTTGTCCTTTCTCTCCCTTCTGCTGCTGCTGCTGCTGCTGCGGTCGAGCCATCAGCACCACGGGATCGCCCAGAGGTGCGCTGACTTCGCGCTGGAGAGGAACCGCCCCTTCCTGGCTTTGCTTGCATTCCTTCGACATCTTCTTCATGCGGCCTTGTTCGCCTGCCTCCTGTGTCAGTACTAGTGCTTTTTGTTGCCTGTGGTGATGCTGTCGTTGTTGTTGTCGTTGGGCGTTTCTTGGGGCCTCCCGGGGGGCAAGGCCTCCTTAAGTGGGCGACCGCCAATTTGGGCGGGTTGCCCAGCACAGGTAGCCAGTCGCGATTCTCAATAAGCTTTCGGGGGAAAAGGCCTGAGGTACAGCAACCAAGTAATCGTATGAAGGCTTCAGCATTCGGAGGATGTGCTGCTGTGGCAACCGGCAACCATTCTTCGCCTCACGCGACGGAAAATAATACGCTTAGAGACGCAGTTGCGGTACTCGAAAGAGGGGCAGAGGGGAGTAACTGAAAAGCAGTATTAGTCGAGTAGCGTCGGGAATACCCATGCGCTTTCCGCTACTATTTCTTGAACTTTTCCTCGTTTGTGGATGAACCACCAAGCGCTACCGAACAGACAGACCACGTGCTGCGCATAGCACTGCAGAGAAATTTCCACGTACCTGGCAGAGCAAACCAGTGAAAGATCCCTTGAATGATGTGCTCGTTTCCCGGCTTCCCAAGAGAATCAAACACGCACTTCGGAACCGTTTGTCCATTAGGGAATACCCAGCCGTTGTCGCGAACTACAAAGACCGTCACGGGGCCCGCACGTGCCATCTGGAGACACAGGACATCAACGACGAATCATAAGGACCATACTTCACTGAGCATATGACACACGCAGAGGAGCAATGGAACGTTTAGTACATGAGATTTGACACAAGGTACATTAAAGAGAGTCAATCGAATCATCTTGTCGAGTATAGCAAAATATAGAAGGCAGTAAACAACAAGCAGGGGCCAACGCCTACACAACGAAGGCATGAAACCTGTGCCAGCAGAAGCGTAGGCCATGAGTGGGAAAACAATAACAACGGCATATGAAATTTTAAATGCGCAAGGGAGTAGCAAAGTAGAAAGCAAAGTAGAAACGATCGCATCAAATACCACACCGGACCGAACGCCTCCGCATATTGAAAACGAAAAAGACCAGATGGAAGGCCTGACAGACTCCAGGTTACAATAATATAATTAAACGCATTTGATCATATGAGGCAGTGCAAGTGGAAACATGCGACAACGCGCCTGGTCTCGCAATTCTCTTGGCAGCTTTTGCACGAAGAAATCCAACTTTACGTATTCAGGAACTTCATGAAAGAAATTGACGATATTTGGCCCTGGGTTCCATCTAAAGGGAAGGATGTTGTCAATTTTATAGATGAATCCTCTTTTAGCCTTGATGACTTCCACGACATTTGACTCGAACCCGTTCACAACAACTCGCAGTTTACGCATATCACGAGTGCCGTTGGGAATAACTTTAGCAGGAGCTGCCTTATCTTTTGCTTTGCCTCCTGATCCCTCTCCACCGCCCCCACCTGAAGGTGCGGACCGCCGTGCTGGTCTTCTCTTCGCCTCACTGCTTCCTTCTGCTTCACCGCGACTAGGACGCCGGCTTGACCGTGAGCCCGTAGACCCACTAGCAGCTGATGCATCTTCCGCTTTCTTCTGAGAACTGCCTTCCCCGTGGTCCTCTTTCTTCTCTTTTGCAGTGTCACTCGAGCCACCACCTCGGGCGCCTTCACGGCTGCGCGAGGCAGTGCCAGACGAGCCACGACCTCGCGATCCCCGGGCTCCACTTGTGGGTAGGCTGCCGCTCCTAGCATCTTCATCGCCCTCTCCCTCGTCTTCCTCCCCTTTCGTGGTACGTCCTGTTCTTGCGGTTGTCAATGAAGTGCCTCCTCTAGGAGCTCGCGTGGAGGACCCTGAGCGACCGTCTTGTCGCCCTCTTGATGCGCGGGCTCCACTTGTGCGTGCGCGGTCGCTCCTAGTATCTTCATCGTCCTCTCCCTCGTCTTCCTCCTCTTTCGTGGTGCGTCCTGTTCTTGGGGTTGTCAGTGTAGTGCCTCCTCTAGGAGCTCGTGTGGAGGATCCCGATCGACCGTCTTGTGGGTCCGTTGATGCGCGGGCTCCTGTTGTGCGTGCGCGGTCATGTGTTCGCTCTTCAGCGCGCTCTCCATTGTCCTCTGGGTCTTTCGGCGTACCTCCTGATTGTGGAGGTGTTGCTGTAGTGCCTGACCTAGGTGCGCGGATGGAAGAGCTGAATCCGCCTTCTGAACGCGTGAATATACTGGATGTATCATTGGCAGCAGCTAGTAGAGTCGTTGTTGGTGTGAGTCGTTCTCGAGAATAATGATAGGCTCGGCTGTATGGCTGCGTTGGTGTGCTGGTTGGATATTGAGTTCTTGAGGGGGGCGGAGGCCGCTGAGAAGTGTGTGTTGTACCTGTAGCAATAGGGGAGGCAGTGGAGCGGTTTGCTGCTGCATTCAGTGCGTTGCTGCTGCTGCTTGTGGAAGTCTGCGCTTCAGTTGCGGGGATTAGCGTGGGGTCTGTCTTGTTACTGCTGCTACTGTCCAGAAGCAAAGGCACTGAGGAGGCGGCCTCCCCTCTCGCTGTAGTCACAGTCGCGGATGAATATCTGCTGCGCCACCGCTGCTGTTGTGTGCTAAAGGAGGAGCTGCCGCTGCTGCGGGTTTGAACATCTGGGTTTTGTGTTGTGGTAAGGGTGGACAGACGGAAGTCAGCTGCTGTCGCGCGTCTGTCTCCCACAGCCTCTGTAGGGGTCTGGGCGGCAGCCGTAAGCCCTGATGGAGATGAAACAGTTCTGAGCGGGGTCCTGCTGCTCCTCCACCTCATGCTACCACTGGTGCTGCTTCCGGTGTTGGTGTGGCGAAAGGATGGATATCGTGGAGCTGCCGTTGAAGTTGCTGCCTCTGGTGCAGCAGTTTGGGTGTGTGAAAGCTGCTGGGATGTTTCTCTCGTTGTCATGTTACCGTCACCAGGTACTGCAGAGCTGCTGAAGACAAACACTCTAGAACTGTTGCCTCTTGAGTGGGTGCTCAGGGGGATGGGTGTGGACGTGCTGCTGCTGCTGCTGCTGCTGCTGCTGCTGCTGCTGCTGCTGCTGCTGTTGCTGCTGCTGCTGTTGCTCGCTTCCTTTTCACTCAGCCGTCGCCGTAAAATGCCACCTCTGATCTCCCCGTGCTCATTTTCGTCCCCTTCTTCATAGCCAGCGGCTGTCATCCCAGTTGCCCCAGAAAGAATTCCGCTTCTCTCCAGGGGCTGAACGCCTTCAGATCCTGCGGTTGCCGGGGGCCCGTCTGTCTGTCTAGTGGTGCGCTGCTGCGGCCTCTCCTCGACCGACGCACCCCTTCCTCTCAACGGGAGGCCCCTCCCAGCGATGCTGTCGGTAGGGGAGGCGGCGTCATCAGCTGGCTCTTCTGGTGTCCGATCTGTGACATTGTCCCTCCTCCCTCGCCTGCGAGCCTGTCCATAAACACCAGTAGAGGAAGAGGATGCAGCCGGCCTGCTGCGTCTAAAGGAAGGGAGTGTTCCCCAATCTTGCGAACCTACAGCCATTTGCCCATCCACTTCTTCTTTTTCTTCTTGTTCTGGAGAGGAGGCTGCGCTCGCCCCATCCTCTTCTTTGTCCTCATCCTCCTCCTCTTCTTCATCGTGGTGGGCAGCTGACCCAAACAGCGCTACTGTTCCTCTTGAACGACGGGAGGCAGGGGTTGTATAGGGCCCTCCCCCCCGCCTCTCCCTCTCTTGGTTTGAAGAGAGTTTGGTCGTCTCCTCCTCCTGTCGCGTTGTCCTCCATGAACGCGAGCGGGATGTTAGAATGCCTCGGGTGGTGGTGGTGGTGGCGGTGGTGTGACGGGGAGAAGAGGGATGAGAGGGTCGTTGTGTTCTATCATGTGAATCTGAAAATGAACGACTCTCTTCTTCCTCATCTTCTGAAACTGCTTCTGAATCGTCGTCGTAGGCTTCTCGGTCGTTCCGCTGTTCCCTTCCCCCCCTGGCACGGCGATTGCGGCGGGCTGCAGCTATAGTTTCTGCTTGTCCTCCATCGTCGTCATCTTCTTCTCCCTCTTCCTCACTCTCATCGTCTTCATGTCTCGTTTTCTCACTTTTCTCTTCGTCATCTTCTTCCTCTTCTTCTCCACTGCCGCGGTACCTGTTCGCCCCCTCCTCTTCCTCATCGGCCTCGTCTTCATCGCTGTCATTGTTCGTATCCCTCATCTTCTCTTGCCCTTCTGCCTCTTCCCCCCCTTTCCCATTGTTATCATCATCTTCTGATTCATTCTCCTCATAAGCTGATCGTTCTTCGGCATCAGCTTCTTCCTCCTCTGTGGCAGTCGGCCGGACACGCGACGGCCTCCCGCGTTGCCTTTGGGGCCTCCCAGTTGAATTTCTGCTTTTCCTCTCTTTTTCTTCTTCGTCTTCTTCGTCTTCTTCGTCTTCGTCCTCGTCTTCTTCGTCTTCTTCGTCGTCTTCATCTTCATTTTCTTTTTCTAAAGTGTCTTCATAAACTTCTTCTGTTGAACGTGCACGCGAGGAGGCAGAGCGGCCTCTGCCTTGTCTATTTCTGTTTGCGTTCTTGCGGGGTTTCTCGCCATCGTCTGCCTCATTATCATTTTCCGCTTCTGTAGGGTCTTCATCGTCACTGTGCTCCTCATTGTCTTCCTCTCGAGAGCGTTGCCTTTGCCTCTTTTTATGGTCCGTTTCCTCTTCATCTTCCTCTTCCTCCTCCTCTTCCCTGTCCTCTTCTTCTTCATCCTCTTCCTCTTCTCGGTCTTCCTCTTCGTCTTCTTCCTCTCCTTCCTCTTCTTCTGTGCCGTCCCCTTCCTCCTCGTGCTCTTCCTTTTCTCCTGTTCGTCTCCTGCGCGCACCAGCTGAAGTGCCGCGCCCTCCGCTGCGTGCACTGCCACTTTCTGTTTCTGTCGTATCCTCCTCCTCCTCTTCATCAGCTTCCTCCTCATCCTCGTCTTCTCCATCTTCATCGTTGTCTTCTTTTTTCGGGCTTTCCCCTGTCCGCCGACGGGGGCTACGGGAAGACGTTTCAGAGCTCCCTCCCTGTTCTTTTGCAGCACCTTCCCCTCTTGAGGCCCCACCCGTTCTTTCTGGTCTTCTTGAGGATGCAGCAGAACTGCTCCTCTGGTTGCCTCCTTCGCCTGTGCTGCTGGAAGCCCCCCCACGTGCCTTAGGTCGACCACGGGAACTGCTGCTGCGGCTGACTTGTTCTCCATCATTTTCGCCGTCCTTTTCTTGTTTTGAAGTGCCCTCTTTGCTCTCTTCGGCAGGAGGCTTTGGGTCAGGAGGGCCAGCTCGGTATATCTTCAACTCTTGGTTGCTACGCGTTTGGAAGACAGACTCTTCTGTTGTTATCTCCCGGGGGTCTATGAGACGAGGAGCAACAAGATGTGTCATGACAATCATTTCTTCTACCCATTCCTTCCGAGGCATCCAATCCTGTCCTCACAAAGACAGGCACCAAAAAACTCTCAAGGTGTTTCTACAAGTTTGTGGTAACCGAAACCCTAGACTTTAAAGCCTGATGAACTCTAGCTCACAGACCCTATACCCTACTATTCAGCCCCTAAACCACTAAGTCTTCAGCTATAGAGTTTTACACTTGAATTTTGTAAACAGATGTATGTGCCTCATTGGTTTGCTCACCATCCCAGCTAAGTCTTCCAGTTTGACGTCGAGCTTAGAGAGCGCTTCATCTGTGGGCGCGAAGAGAGTGATGGCAAGCCGGGTGATTATGGAATCCCCTTGCGTTAAGGGGTTGGACTCCATAGCTTTTGTGAGGAGGGTGAGGTCCGGCTCATTCTTCATAGCTTCCAAGGGGCCCTCATCGACCTCCTTCCAGCCCTGAAGAGGAGGAAGGGTGGTGGTTGATTTGGTTGTTGTTGTTGTTGATGCTGTTGTTGTTCCTGTAGCTTCTGCGTTTGCACTTGTCGTCGTTGTTCCCGTGGCTGTTGTATCTCTTCTCGTGCTGGTTCTCGTATTTCGTGTTGCGGTGGTTCTTGTATTTGATCTTGTGCTCGTCATTGTCGTCTGGCTAGAAGACGCAGTGCTCCTTGGTCGTCGAGACGGGGGACCATCTTGAAGCAGGCGCGGTACAAGACGGTTAAATGGTTTCGCGTCTTCTCCATTGTCGCCATATTCCCTAGATCTCGTTTCCGTTGTTTCTTTGAATGCTCTGATTGTGGAAGGGTGCAGGGCCTCTAACCCGCTGCTACTGAACCCAGAGGTATCAGGGGAAGACTGAGAGCCCCTGCTCGCCTGCAGCAGCTCGGACCCATCTGGTTGTATGTTAAGCTTGACAGCATAAGAAAATTTAGAGAGCAGAGGGTCGAGCAAATGACTGAAGAACGAGCGATTTGAAGGGGCTTCTGCTGAGACATGCACCGACGCAGGGGCCCCGTGTCTATCTCCTGGATCTCTTTGCTCTTCATTTGATACAGATGGCTGAAAAAAGATTATAAATAGTACAAAGAAAGCCAAACACGACCGGCACCGAGGCAGGCCTCCCAGGTGACCCCACGGGGAAACCGACCCTCGAGCGCTCAGGCCGGCCCTCATGGGTAAAATGCTCCATTAAAACCAAATATTTGCAATTAAAACTGACATTGAAATTAATATAACATTAAAAAAATCAGTATTTGTCGGAAAATCCAGGAACAAGGGGGACGAAGAGCCTGGACGACTCGGCGGTGGCGTCCCAGTTGCTCAACTCATCGCTTTGGGGGCGCAAGCAAAAACCAAAAGGCCTACTCCCCTCTAGTTGAAATAAACAGATAAAAAACCCAATAACACTTCGGGTCTGTATTTGCAATCGAGTGGACAAAACAAAAAAACAGCACAAACACTCACATCGCTAGTGAGACAAACGGCCATCACAGACTGAAGAGACGCCACAGGAACAGCTCTTACACAGTTTTCCACAGCGCTGTACTGTATTTTAAGGTAGGCTTCCCCTCAAATAATTAGAGCAAAAATACATTTCACAACTAAAAATCTGAAAAGAAACAGTTTATGCGTGAAACCGGCGGATAACCGACACAGGTCCGGCCGCACGCAACTTGTCGGCAGGCAATAGTGGGGCCGCCGATTTCCTTCTACCGAAACCCAGAGTTGAGTTTGCTTGCAAGAAGTCAATTTCTGTATAATATTCATTCAATCACTATACGCTAAAATATGATTAATAATATATGTATTAATATGTGATTATTAGATGCGTATTTGGCCTCCCTCGGCGGAGATCGCCTAGCCGGAGCACTCAAAACAGCTAACGCTACTGCTAGGTCAAATCTTGTGTTATTTTGCTCAAATTTATTCACGTTAAAGCGCAAATACCGAAGAATAAAACTATCAGCCGACAAGCTAATTCATCTGTGGCCTGGATGTCGGCAAACAACAGAAGCACTTCTCCAATTTTTGTAGAAGGTACATCACACCACACTCAACTGCTAGACATCGGAAACTTGCCTGCTGGGTTATCTATTTTTCCCTAGTTTAACTATTTTGTGCAATGTTGTACCATTTTCCACATATAATTATATTCTGTCAAATTATACACTTTTTTTACCCCGTTTATTTGGTTGTATTTCCACAGTTATATTGTTGGTTATACTTGTCGAGTTATACAATATCAAATTTTCAACGTCATATATAATGCTAACATGCCTGTAGTTTTACAATGCTAAACTACATATGCACATTAGAGTAATATACCGCTTTATGGTTACATTGCGTTAGTTTGCGTTCATATAGTTTTATCATGCTATCTACACTTATTTGCACGGTTTGTGTTATATTCCACCTATGTACTTGCATTTCCGGCTTTTACGATTTCCGTGCAGCCTTGCCGCCCCGGGAGGCGGGAAAGGAAGGGTTCCTAGAGATATCTTTCTCAAAATTCCTTTGGAGTCTTCCCTTCGATTTCTTAGTTTCATTTCCTTTGTTCAAACGGTTTGCTCCTGAAGAAGGTTATTCGGATTGCCCGCAGTTTTACAATGGAATCTTCGGTAGTTATTAATGCATAATCACTATTTGCAGCTACGTAACAACCGTCTGGTCTTCTTCTGGACTTGTTTCTGCAGTGAGTTCCGCTGGAAAGCCGAAAAGAATGGCCATAAAATGCGTTTATGTAAAAGCAGTAATCAGTACTTAAAGCGCCAATAATTTTGTTTTTGGACTCTAAATCATTCTTATTAAGAACGACGGAGACACAACCGAACAAGCGATATTGGCTAACGAGGCCTTCTTGAGAGAAAACAATTTACAGCACCCTCTAGTCCTTTGATTTATTGAGTTCGAGATGCAGCGAATTAAGAAGGCCACCCGACAGCTGGCAGGTAGCCTGTTTCTGCATGCAAAAATAAGGTGTTTGCGTGCTGGAGCGCAGTGATGGATGGAAATAAGAAACAGGAAGACAGAGGAAGAACTATGAGTGCATGCACAGCACAACTCTGAACACTACAGGAAACAAAAAGGAAGGGAAACCCGACAATAAGCCAAATCGCTAATGCATGTCTTCGTCCCTCGTAGCTCTCGACTTGATGCATTGTCGGCGAAGTGTATGAGAAGCGAAGTTCATACCACTTCTTCCCGTTGATGTATTGAGCATTTTAAAAGTATTAATATCTATTTCGCAGCATTCGTCTCGACTTTAAACCTGTGATATCTGTTCTAAACCGGTGGACTACAGAAGGGAAACGCAACCCGAGAGACAGAAGAGAAGGGCCGAACTACTCCTCAGCTTCTTTCAATGCTGCTCAAAGTGCACACAGCAGATCCTACCCCAGCTAGCTAGGTGGTTAGCTAGTTTGACAGGTAGCTAGTATCTGGATAATCGGTCAGCTACGAACGCTGCATGCTTCCCTCCTTGCAACTCCTGCATTCTACTCACTTCACAAACGTGCGGCAGTGTGCCGAGGAAGGCGAAGGACGAAATAAAGGAATAAAAAAAGGAGGGGCGAATCTGCGTTAGAGGCCATTGAGCTCTACTGCCTCTGTTTGCCTCGTGAATTCGTTATGTTTTTGTGGGAATAAGAGGATACAGAATGGCTTTGATGCTCGTACCAGCATGCAAGCTGCATGCTCATTACATCTGCTTTGCCAGTGCCTTAAGCTCTTCTTCAGAAGGAACAACTAAAATGTGTTTCATCAGCAGAAGATACGCAACATGGTAATCACTGCGGCCTCCTGCCAGGTCAATGGATTCCCAGGGTATTTCAGTGACTTTATCATCATCGAACTTTCTCCACATGACTACATTTTTCTGTTTCTTTGCGGCAGGGCCTGACGAAGCAGGTTTCTCTTGCTGCTCTTCTTCTTTCTTTTCCTCATTTTGTGGACTCGGGGCTTCCTGAGGTGCGCTCGCACCCCCTGCACGAGCCCAACCCACGTAATGGCCGCTGTCTGCGTAGCGGCCTTGATGCGTCACGACGCTCAACAACTCATATGTTCCTGTAGGGCATGGCTTCCCTGCAAGCAACAACAATTCCGCTTCCTTCTTCGCCACGTCCGCGTGCCCGTTCGCACTCGCCTCGGTCTGTTCTGCAGCAGGCGCTGCTGCCGGAGCGCCTGCAGCATTGCTGCCGTTGGTGCTGGTGCTGTTGTCGCCGGTGGTAGTGCTGCTGCCGTTCGTTGCTGCAGGAGCATTTGCACCAGTTTCACTAGCACCAGCAGGAGTTTTGCCACACGCTTCTCTTTCTCGGCGCAAAGCAATGATCGCCCGTCCCACTTTGAAGGACTCCTGCAGCTCCTGCGAGATGCAGTTAAAGAAAGGCAATCAACAACAATTACCTATATATTTAAAAATATATAACTTAATATATGTATATATGCAACATTCGACTTCCTTTACCCTTGATGCTTTTACACGTCCTTGACAGATACAAAAACAAGGAATAAAAACATATCAGCACCTGAACTACGTATTGTTCCGAGCGCCAACACAGACAGGAGAATAACAAACGGAAAGCCAAGCCAAACATTTCTGTATGTACACGTAGGGCTAATTGACTTCATGAATAGCAGAAAGAAGTAACAGAAGTGAGACTTTTGCTGCTGAAGAGAGACATAGAAACCAGACCGCAGCACTCTTCCGTGCACGTGTTTAAAAACGGTTGCCTTGTGAAATATATATCGTCGATATTTGAACAAAAAGATGCTCCTCGGACTTGAAAAGCAACACTGACACGCTCCTTCATTGTTCAATTAAGTGAAATAACCACTAATTCGCTGTTGTAATGTGGATTGATGCTGCAAATATTACATACCTTCGTGCAGAAATGGTATATATCGAGAGTTTGACCGAATTTTACACTGCGGCATATTTTGGCTTTTTCAGATTCTGTGCCGCCGATTTTCCACTCAAAACGCATAAAATGAAGAATAAGGTAAAGCGAAAGGCTCTTAATTTTGTTCGACCGAATTAGAGTTTCCTCTCCCGCTGCTGGCGCTGCTGCTGCTGGTGCGTTTTCCCCTGCTGCTGCTGCTCCGTCTCTCCCTGCTGCTGATGACGCTGCTGTATTTGCTGCTGCGTTACCACTGCTGCCCACCTGCACGACTTCATCTCCTAGGGAGAATTTGAGGCCGTCTTCAAGGGTGCTAACAGGCTTCTGAGGTGTGCCGAGGAAGCATGTAAGTTTGCGGTGTTTTTCAACTTGTACGGTGTTGCTCGTTTGCTTTCCCTGGCCATTTTCTGTGCTTCTACTTGACGTAACCTCTACCTCGACCCCAAACAGCAAATCTAAAGGTGCAGCGCCATGCTCATTAAGCGGTACATAGGCCAAAGATTTGCGTAAACTCGCAGCAGCGCTGCTATCCAGACTCTCAGACACTGCTGACATCAAGCAACTCAAACACTCCTCCGCATCCTGCTGCATCGGGATGCCGCTTGTGCCTAAACACAAAACAAAACTAAGAACACCACCACAGAGAAACAAGTGAAAATTCAAGAAGGCAAAAGCTTCTAAACAATCAGGCCGGAACTACATGCTCATTCTCTATCCCGCTCTCTCCATATATATATATATATATATATATATATCCATATATATATATCCCTCTTTATATACGTACATAATGTATATACGCACATACACGTATACACTCATGCAAGTTTTTGGAGCAACAACAAATGTACTTCTTCTATCTACAAAGAAAACAACCGAGGGGTATTCCTCACACCTTAGAGAGTACATCTCTTCATTCCCACATGACAGCAAATAAACAAAAAAAAGGAAACAGGACAATAAATACGAGAAAACAGAACAAAACAAATTCTCTACCCGCCCACCTGCTTGAGAAGTTGAACGCCTCGAGAACTGCGGAAAGGCCTCGCGAAGGGCAGGCACCTGAGCAATCAAAAACCCTAAACCTTAAACCCTAAACCCTAAGCCCTAAACTCTAAACCCTAAGCCGACGTAAACCGTGAAATACAGGCAGTGTCTATGGGCACTAATGGCCTATCTGAGGCGGCTACTACACTGCAGAAGGAGAAAAAACAAAGGTCAGGGAGAAAAACAAACAGAAAGCAAACAGCAAACGACCTTGAACAAGAAAACAAGAAAACAGACAATAACAAAAAGGGTAAAGAACAACAAATGAACACAACACAAGAATCAATAAACCTTAAACAAAGGAAAAACAAGGTTATAAACAGAATAAACACCAGCCTCAATGCAGTAAACAGCAAACAACACACCAAACACGAAACAAAGAATAACAAGTGACGCAAGGCGAACAACAAATAACAAGCAGCAAACAAACAACAGCAAAGCAAAAGCCAACACGCACGAAACAGCGAACAGCAAACGAGGATAGAAAACAACAGAATAGCCCGTATAACACTCTAAACGCGCTAACTACCTCTTATAGATTAAAACGATGAAAACGCAACGCCGTGCATCATAAACCCTAAACCCTAAACCCTAAACCCTCCGATCACCAGTAGAAACGGAGAAACAGGTTCAAGAGTCCCCTGCCATTGATTATAGAAATCCTTTAAGGCTAAAGCCAGCCGCCTGATAGCACCTTGCTGCCCCGTAGTAGCAAACTGAGCAGTTGTTGCATCTCCTGCAATGTGAGATTTTAATAGAGAGGCAAAGTCTGTTGCTGGCCGCAGCATTTGAAGCACAGAAGCGAGGTAACAGGTGTTACCTAAGTTAACTATACCCTGAGAAAAGAAAAAAACAAAGAATGCATAACAAGAGGTGGTGCGGTACATATAAGAGTACTACTTCGTAAACCAAGTATAACAACATGCGGTTAATCTACTCTACTTTCAATGAAACAAGAAACACAACAAGAGGCAACACATGAGTTACAAAGAATCAGTATTCTTATCCCCTTTATACCCCGTCTTGTAAACCTTAAACCCTCAATCGCTGTGGAACCTCATTTGTTCTAAAGCCCACAGATGCCATAAACCCTAAACACGAAACCCTAGCCTATAACTCCCTATAGGCCTCCGCCAGACCTAAACTATCGCTTATTGTAAACCCTAAACCCTAAGTCCTAAACCCTTGTTTACATTGGGAAGGGGTTCAACCTTCTTCTCCCGCAGCAATGCTGCTTGCTGTGCTGGTGTCAGGTCTTCAACGAAGAGAGTCTTCTCAGCAGGAGGAGGCGCTTTGGCTGCTGCTGCTTCTGCTGTTCCCATAAGCATAATCTTAGGACAGCCGCTTGCGGCAACGGATCGTAAATCTGCATCGCCCTTGAGAGTTTTACCTTTGCATAGCAGCTTCTGGCGTTCAACTGGAACGCCTGTCAAAGTGCTGCAGCAGCAGGGAATAATTGAGAATATGCAACACACAACGGTACCAACAATAACTATCACGTGTAAGGGAAGTGAGGGCAGCAACTGTAGGGGCCGAAGATCATGATGAACAGAAGCAAGTAAGTGGAAGTAGCATGGGCTTTACCACAGAATTGAGCTACAGCGAGCCGAGACGTATTCTGCACCGCACATTGTGGTTCCTACTACGGTTGCTACAGTTTTCTATGAACTCATTGTTAAGGGTTTAGGGTTTAGGGTTTATACTGTGTGAGGGGGGGTGGCCTACTACAGTTGCGCTTGGAAGACTTCAAGGGGCTCGTTGAGATCGATCTGTACACTGAAAGATTTGGTGCCCCATTTAACTGCTGCCTGCACCTCTGAAGCTGTCATCTTGCTGCTGCACAGGAAACGAAACACGATGCCCAGAGGGGGGAGGGAAAGAGAATGCGTCTGCCCAAGGTGTGTAGGAGCAGCCCAACTGCTGCATGAAAATCAGCCAAAAGAGAGCAATAAGGTAGAATTAACATGCGAGAAGCTGAAGAAAATTCATATAGAGTTTTCTCATAAGGCATGCGTATGGTAGCCGAACAACAGCAGCTCGTGCTGGAAGAAGCCGTCGGGTGTACGTACACCTCGCTCTTCCTTCTTTCAGGGCGAAACTAGAGAATAAATCCTTTATACAGGGAACTAAAAGATATGAAAACACTTGAAGTTTATTATTTTGTTTTAATAGTATACACAGTGGGAGTTCAAATCTTCACGGCCACTGGTCGGGGCGCAGCAACAACTTGATCTATGTATAGATGCAGCACCACCCCTCTTCTTCTAAAGTCTTCCCCTCTCTCTTCTTTATTTCAGATCCAATTTAATAGAGAAAATAAACCCTTTAGAATGAGCAGCACAGAAGGGAGAAGCATCGGCCAGTCCACCTTCTGTAACAGCTGTGAGCGGCAAACCAACACGTCTGTTTATATTCAGACGGATAGCGTATTCAAATATTAGTCAGATAATGTGCCTCTTTAACTGCAAATGAGTGAAAACTCGCCCCCAAAATGTCTAATTGGCGCACTTCTCATGTTTCATGTCTAATATATTTCATATTTGTATTAAGCAGCGACTCCATTACTTCTATTTTATCCGAGAAGTATAGTCTGCTTCTGCTAATAGCCACTTATCTTGTGTTTAACTTCGTGTACTTGAGAAAAATATCTGCGTATGTCAGTGTCTGCAATGGGATATACTGCTAAGGGCACTCCAGAGACTTTGTTTCAATAAGTAGAACAAAGTTAAGAACATTTTACGAAAACCACGAGCAGCGCAGCGAGCTGCAGATGTATATCTGTACATTATGCATGCGAGATAATCTTATACAGATATGGCTGCGGTAAACCAACATATTCTGTCTTCTAGGACGCGCATATTCACGTTGTTCTGTTTGACTGAACTTGTGCATGTACTGTAGCTAGTCCATGTTCAGAGTTTACACGTTGTTATGGTAGCATCTCTATTTGTCTGTACCTTTAAGTCCATGCTGCCATTCATGTACACCCTCTGCACTTAATAAACTCAGATTGGGCCCTCACTGCCTCATTAACTGCCTCCCCTCCCTACACTGTTAACTATATTTATTGCTGCAGAATGGACAAACGAAAATATTGCAATCAGTAACCCATATATATATATATATATATATATATAAGTAGACACACAGCAATGACGGTTTGGCTGCCATCGCAAACATATTTGCCATTAACAATAAACTTCAATTCGTGTCGTCCAGGAATCCGAGGCAGAGACAGCACGAAGCAGCTGTATATACACCCCACACATACACAAACACAAAACCCTAAACCCTAAACCCTAAACCCTAAACCCTAAACCCTAAAGTATAATTCATCAGGATGGGTTAAGAAATGCAGTTGGGAATGATGATGCATAAACACACACTGTCCTTGCTGCTACATCAGCATCCTAAACCCTAAACCCCAAACCCTAAACCC
>CAJFCY010000268.1:0-19555 GCA_904066265.1 Eimeria zaria | reverse complement strand
CAGTATCAATGAGCACCTGCCTTCTAGTGCGACGTTTGTAAATAATAGAAAAACATAATTAGGCACGATAGAACTGATAAAGTATATGAAAGAAAGATTTGTTTGTTCATTCCTCCGTGTCTTGGTCCGTCTCTGCCTCTCTATGATTCCGCTTGTACTCACGGTCGACTTTGCTTTAGCGGCCTTTCACTATTTTGCTTATGCATTATTACTATTACTCTGTACATAGACACCACTTGTAGAAAAAAGACACCAGATAGTAGTCTTGAAGAAAAGTAAAAGCTTAGCGAAAGCAAACCGAATAATGCTAGAGCAGTGTATGCTTCGTATGCTTCACCTTGTAGTGGCAGAACATGTGTATAAGCTGCTTCTTTCATGTAATGACGGCCTGTCTGTGCGTTCCCTTGTGCTTTTCGTCTTACATTTATGCGTGTTTATCCCTTTATTCATGCCATTGACTCCTCTTTCTGTCTGCTGTCTGCCGCTTACTAGCTACGCCGCTTATAGTATCATCATATTGCACACAAGTAGGTGAAGGCAAGGGAAGGCATTGTGTTCATGCAAGCTACCGGGGTGTATAGGTGGCTGCTCAGCCGTTGAAGTTAATATAATAGGTTATCAGTCCTTTATTTTCGGTCCTAATCCGAACATAACCCAGAAAAACAAACAAAGACTTTCTAGCAGAGCCCTCATTCCCCCCCCTCATTGCTGCCTCGAGTGAAGTTACGGGACCGTTAGATGGTGCCGAGGCTTCACCTTTCAACAGCCACATCTACAAAGGTAGGGTGTATCTGCATGAGCAGCCCAATAGGATCAAACAACTAACTACCTAAGTATAACAATAAGAAAGCTCCCGCTTTCGAGACAGACAGGGACCCTCATTGCCCAGAGGAGACCCTTTTCTATCTACAGGCACACAAGGGAAGCCTTATGCCCGTGACGCGCTGCAACAGTAGCAGCAGCTGCTGCGCCTGTTGACACGCTCTGTGCTACTCGTTGCTCCTGGTACTGCAGCAGTTGGCTTTGACGCATCCCTCTGCTACGGCAGCTGCCGGAGAAATAGTGGGTCCTTCGAACCCAATCAGTTGCTCGGTGGGCCCCTTCCTGATGCTGCATCCGCTGCTGCTGCCGGTGCTGCTATTGCCTTTTCTTCCCCAGCAGCCGTTTTGTCTGTAGCTGTAGCAGCTGCAGCTCTTGCTGTGCAGTTACCACTGAAGTGAGAGGCTTCTTGTAAATTTCAGTAGCATGTGGCCGTTTGAGAAGGGCCTCCTGAATTCCCAAAAGCTGTGACTCCTCCTGCGGGCCCACAAGAGGCCCCCTGTTAAATCAGCGCTGCCTATAAGGGCCTCCTTACACTTTCGTAGGGGCCCAGGGGGCCCTTGTCCCCCCTGTGAACGTGTTGAACTGGCAGCGCTACGCCGGCTGCCGTCGTGGGTGTTGCAGGAGCAGCTGTCTGGCGTTTTTGCTTCTCCACACTGCTGCTGACAGCTGCAGTTTGGCAGCAGTTCATCTTCTTGTTCGGGGGTCCCCGGATCAACTAGACTGGGGGGCCCCCAATCTCTCAAACTCTGAACCCCCCCGTAGTAGTCACTCTCGGGGGAGTTACAAGGCCCCCAAGGCCAGGAGTTCCAAGGGTATTCTTCATCAGGGAGAGATAGCCAGTCAGTTTCTCTACTAGGTGTCTTAAGGGGGCCTCTGCCTTGTCCAAGAAGAGGTGACAAGGAGCATCCCTGTAGCGGCTGCCCCCAACGCTGCTGCTGGCATACAGAAGAAGAATTGCTAACGGGGGTCGGGGGAAAACCCCCTGTAGGCGATGGCCCGCCTTTTTGTGAGTCGCTTGAACAGCGACAAAGAGACCAATAACTCGGAGCTGTCGGGAGCTGAGGGCTGTAAATGCCTCGTGAGCCGTCACCGCAGCAAATAGAAACAGCAGCGGAGCCCGTTGCTGCTGTCGCTGCAGTTGTCTTGGGTGTTGCTTCCCGTGTTGCTGCTTCCCGTGAGCTGCAGGTAGGACTGCATGAGAAACCTACGCTCTCGGAAGCAGACCAGTTACGACTTTTATTGCTGTTGGGCGCACACAAGGGCTCTTTTTCGCATTGGTGTTGGCTGCAGCCGTGCTGCTGACTGTGCTGCTGCTGCGGCTGCTGCTGCCGTTGCTGCGTCTGTCCGTTTTGTTCCTGATCTTGCTGCTGTCGATACTGCTGTTCGTGCTGCCGCCATCGGGGGGGCACGCGAGCAGGTCTCCCTTGATTCAGCCTGGCCCCCGAAGCCCAAGAAGGCCTTCTCTGCAAAGGTGACAGCTCACGTTCCTCGCTGCTGCTGCTTAGCGGGCTCCACGGCGGCCTGCAGGGGGCCCCCCAAGAATAAACAATTCGTTCATTTCGGTTGCTACCCCCGGAACTTGATGTTTCGTGCGTGCCCAAGAGGCCCACTCCAAACCGTCTGGGAGGCCTCATGGGGGCTTCAAGCGTTCCCCGTTCTAAGAAATGCTGGGCTGTCTGGCCAGGTGCTGATGTTTCCTGCTGTTGTTGCCGCTCTTGCGGCGTCGACTGCTCTGCCCTTGCACCCCTTAGCTCCTCTTGCTGCTCCTTCGTTGCCGGCAACTCTTGCTGTTCTAGCTGCTGCTCATTCTGCCGCTGCTGCTGCTGCAGCCACTGTCTCGCTGCCTTCCACGGGTACTTTGAGGCAATGCGATCCCCCAATGAAGTCCCAGGAAGAATCAGCAGCCCACAGCTATCTCCTGTATCAGCCTGCCGCAAAATGACACCCTCAACAGCACACGTTCCTTTAGCAGAACCAGCAGCAGCAGCAGTATATTATCTTTGAGCGTTATGCAGCAAGTGTACAGAGGGGGAGCACTTGCATTTGTTAGATAAGTGCAGCTCCACCCTGGCGGTCCCCCCATTTCCTCCCCTTCCCCATTTATACGAAATATTGAGCACATCGCCTTTCGGTCTTACGTCTTTGATGGCGCCTGGATGGAGGGGGAAAGCCTTGTCGTCGACGAGGAAGCGCACGAGCAGCCGGCCCTTGACCACGGGTACAGGGCAGACGTACGCCCTGCGCCACCACAGACCCGAAAGAGTGAAACCCCGAGCTTTCTACCGAATGAAAATGTTTCTAACACAGCACTAGACAGGTCAGGAGGTCTCTATGAAAAGAAATACAGGCGTGCGGAATTTAGAGCTACAGATTGGCGCCTCTGTATCAGTGAGAGGGCTGCTGTATTGAGCGTTTAGGGTTTTATGACTGAAAGTTGCGACATGTACAGGGCGGCCGCTCACTGGCGTATGGGGCAAAAGTGCATCGGAAACTTCTTTGTCCACTTTGGAGGATCAGGCATCGAAATTTCAGCCTGAAATAGAAAGAAAGAAGAAGACGTATGAAGTGCTCCTCGATTATCTCAAGCGTAAGCGTATGAGCAACCAAAGAAGCTGCTGTGTCGAAACGTTATTTCGTAGGGAGTCCTTTCCTGTCTTCGCCGGTTTTGATCTAAGGCATGCAGCCTATGATTTAGGCACTGACAAACGCGGGAGCTGCACAAGCAGTAGCAGCAACGAATGTTGCACTTGCTGCTGTATAGTTGCAACGCCTACCTCATGCCGCTTCCCTGGCGGAGGATTTTTCCATCTGATGACCGTCGTTTGCAGCTCCTCTCCCAGGGCTTTGCGAAGCAGAAAGCCTGGAGAAATGAATATAGACACAGTCGTACAATGAACGTAGACATGCCCCGACACTGAGTATAGACATAACTGAATGGTGAACGCAGACATAGCCCAACACTGAATATAGACATAACCAGACGATGAATATAGTCGTACTCAAACAGTGGATATAGGCATAGCCCAATACTGAGCATAGACATAACTGAACAATGAATATAGTCGTAGTCAAACAATGAACAAGGGTAATAACTAAGCAACGAACATGCATATTCATATGCGTGTACATTTGTTTTATCGAACTACGCAATAAGCAGTACTAAGCAGTACTCCATAACCCCTGTTTCAAGGCGTAAATAGTGCACTGGATACAGGAAAGGACACAGGTTTGGAGAAAAAGAAAATATACGGAAAGTAAATGTGCGGAAATTCCTTGTGATTTAAGAAAACAATGGCAAATGAATCAAGAGTCGCGATTACTCAGCGATAGCAATGCGTACGGCCTAGGAGATCCAGCCTTACTTACCTCGGAAACAACTTTGTATTATGCATGCTGCCTCATTTCGCAGTAGACTTGTGGCTTCTTTCTGATTTTCATGAATCGCACATCACATATCCTGAAAACTAAACGCTGAGGCGGTAAGGACGGAGCTTCGTGCTCGCCATTTAAGTGTTTTTTGTATGTTGGCTGTCATCGACAGATTGTGCGTGAAAGCAAAAGCGTCAGACGGCACACAATACACGGATAAGCGGCAGCATCACTAGCAGATATATCAGCAGCAGCACACACACTGCCTGCAGCAGCAACAACACAAGTAACTCCCCTCACCAACTCCTGTAGCAGCCTATATTCCCTGTCAAGGCGCTTCCGCCAAGCGTTGCCAATAATTTCCTGAGGGAGCAAACGCAGAGGCATGGCGAATGGAGTGCTCTAAATGTGCAGGTGATGCACTAATCAATGTTTTAGTAAAAGCCGATAGTGTTCGTTAGCATCACCTGGCCCCCAAACACCTGTATATCGACAAATTGAAAGAAGGCAGAGCTGTTATTCTTTTCCCAGGTAAGACGTACACAAGCCTCGGCGGGAGTCATTGGATGCTTTGCTCTTCTGCGGCAACGTGGTTGCTGCTGACGGAGAGGTGCAGCGTCATCAGCAGTGCCTGCTGCTGCTGTTTCTGCCCGCTGGCTGTCATTTACCACACACCCCTCCATACTGCTACCTCTCTTGCTACGGATACTGTATGCGGCCGATCTTCTATTGCGTCGTGCTGGACAGTATGCACCTATTTGCACCTCACATAAGTGGAACCTGAGCACAGCTCAGCTGATAACCCGTAGAAGACAGCCGAAAGAAAATGACAGCGAAAAGGCTTCCGTAAAGAGGCTGAATGCTTTTGGGGGGCTGCACTGACGCTTGCAGAAATCACGAGACAGCAGTTGCTTATCTTTTATGAGCCTTTGCGTTCCCTTCTGGAGAAACTCCGAAAGATCGGCAGGCCAATATATATAATACTACACAACAAAACACCGAAAACGGCAGCGGCAACTCCGAATGCCGCTGCCAACAAGTAGGCAGGTCCAAGAGGAGTTTATCAGCTGAGTGGATGCTGCCTGCCCTTGTCCTCGCGCTAGGCCTGGGGCCTTCTGGCGGCTTCCTAGGAGCAGTACTTCGTCTGCAAGTCCATCTCCACTACGCAAGAAGCACTGAAATATGCTGCCAGCTCACCATGCCAAACATGTGTTTTTAGAAGTTATTGGATAGAAGGAAAGGCGATTTAGGAACTGTCGGCAGCGTTCTGCGCCCGGAAAATGAGACTCGGCAGCATTTAAAGAGATAATTCGACTCTCTGTTTTCGCTGTGTTGCACGAAAAGGGGAACGGTCCATGCCTGAAGGCTCGGCCGGAACTGACGGGAAGAACGGTGCCGAGTGGACTCAGCAATCCCTGGCTAGTATGAAATTTCCACTCATAATCTTTGCTTATTTGTTTGTAGTAGGTTCGAAGGACTGATATTCAGAGTTTTTGCATGGATTTTCGGTCTCCCGGGACGGACACCGAGCTCAACACCTGCACCTGCAGTACCTGTGCGGCGCGGAATTAGCAAGTAGTTGAAGCTAGATATGCCAACAAGTAATCAGTGAACAGCTGAAGCGGAAAGAATGAGAAGAAAACTTCATAAAGGGTATATGCATCCAAGCCGCTCTCGCCACTGCGAGACGTCGTCCAGCGGGTGCTGGTGTGTCGGGGAGGGTGACCCGGCACTACCTCCACATAACTCCTTGCATTTCATGAATGAATGCAAGTCCTATTGCAACAACCATAAAAATATCAACAAGAAGGTGCTTTATTTGCGAGTATAGAACCAGACAGAAAGAATGCCACGCAGCCCTCAGCCCCACCGAGTACCGGTACGTTTCAACAGACCACTGCCGCCGTGTGCCCGCCCCGGGGTTGCAATAGACAATTGCCTTTTTGCCTACTTTTGAGTTTTACTGGCCAATCCTTCTAGAAAAGGAAGGAATATCCACACTTCTTGTCCAACACATCCTCAGTGGTTATTCGATCCGCTCCCAGATCTGCACGAGCCCGCCTTCCGGGGTCACTCTCCCGACACTGAAATTTCCTCTGGCTGCGCCGAAATAGCAACAGGAGAAGAACTTCCCCCCAAATTAATTCCCTGAATGTACTCAAAAGAAGCTAATTTCTGTTCTCCTACACGTCTATGCTGCCGTTTTCCGTTTCGGTGCAGGCTGACCCGAGGCGGAAGTGGTGTTGCCCTGCCTAGAATGTTACGTGTGACCCTGTTGCTCCCGTAGGAAACCGTTTCTTGAACCCCACTAAGCCTCTTCTGGAAGAAAAGAAATATCATATGAATACAGCAGTTGTAGAACCAATAGAACACACTGTGTTTAGATGAGTGACACCATGAAGCCCTCCTGCCACTCCAAATGCAGTTTCCAACCTTCTGCGGAGCAGCGAAAACCCGCCGTTCCATTTGTCCCTTCCATTGCTGTTCCTGCTTTCCATTGTTATTATGTTTAAATGTTAATATTATTTGTCAGGGTGAGCACTTACTTGACATGACTACCGAGAGAATCCTAAACGCACAGTATCACGTACGTGTCAAGCGGAAGTTGTGACTTCCTACTGCACAGTTTAACGAAGAAACCTCGAAACAATGCTTGCTTGTCTTCTGCCGTTTTCAAAGAAGACCGAGTGTGACATAGTCCGCCCTGCGAACGCATCTGATGGCTTTCCCTTCTCCGCCTGCTCCACATAGTTGGTTCCTTCCCGTTGCGCCAGCCCTCTCAGTCGTAGCCGTTCTAGCGATCACGCCACGTGCACCTCTCGCATTCTCTACGCCCCAGTCCTTTTTCCTTTCTAACCAACATCTGTCTAGAGCTCTTGCAGCCTAAAACGTTCGTCCCATTTTGAGGTGGTTTGCATTTAATCCTACCGCCGGCAACGAGTTTATCAGCATTTGCTTCCAGGCACCGTGTAACGCTGTAACTGTAAACTCAACTGCTCAACAGTAAACGCTTCTCTGTCTCTATGGCAGCCTGTCAGTTTCCTTTCCGTTCCTTTATTGTCTTCGTGCGAGTCTCGTTTCCGCTTGGGATTTTCTTTGTGCCAGTCTTCCCCGAGTTGCTCCTTTAAAGTACGCGTCAAAGCAGGCAGAACGCAGGCAACAGTAGCTACCTTCTGTGCGTGCCTCTTAAGGAGCTCTTCAACGTCGACGAAGCGAGGTCCACGGGTGCAGTAAACAACAAGTTTCGGCTAATAAAATCCCGAAAGAGAGCGGAGTGTTAGCCAGACAAATACTATACCACTAGCCTGTGTTGACAATATGCTTAGGGGAAACGCAGAAGACTCCTGTAGAGGAATGCAAGACGCGAATTCACAGCTCCAGCACCAGTGCCAAACTTACTAATGTGTCAGTAGTACTCCGCTACCCTTAGCGCTTGGTTCGGCGATAAAGCAACAGCACACTTGTAGCTGATCCCTTTCAGCTTCATCCTTTAGCTTATTTACATTCGCCTGCTTCAGTCTCTTTGCTTGTCTGTGCCTAGATATACCCCATTTACTTATGTTTCTCTGTGTAGCCTCCTCTGCTTATTCTCCTCTGTCTACTCTCCTCTGTCTGTCCTCCTCACATTATTCTTTGCTGTCTATGCTCCTCTGTCTATTCTCCACTGTCTAATATCTGTCTCCCTCTCCATCAACCCACCAGTCCGGCTCGGTTCCCTGGTACCTGTCCGCCTTCTATAGTAGTCTACACATGGCTGTAGCCAGAGACACGCTGTGTCACTATTGACTAGGCTGTCTCTCCACTCGTCCCTAGTTTTTCACGTAATTGCCGATACCTGCTTGCTTGTTTTTCCTCCTGTGTAACTCGAAGTCTACGTTCACCCCCATGTTGGCCCTTGTTTCTGCGTCTGTGATGCGTTGTGTGCTCACCTTACTGCCACCGTCTGTGCCAGCCAATATCAACCGCTTTCTGACGCACTACCTGCCTGCGTGTGCGCTTTCATGCGGGCTCAATGTTTCAATACCCAGGCATGGTCAGGTCCTCTGAACTACATTCTTACGGAGGTCTGACTCTTCATTTCCCGACCACTTTGCAAACATTTATACGCTTGTACCTAGTTAACACGAAAAATTTCTAAGTCCTATATCCCTGACAGCTAAAAACGCACCAGGGACTGCCAGCCTCTAGCTTGCTAACTAGTCAGCTAGCCAGACAACTAGCTAACAAGCGGAAATAGACCACAGAACCGTTAACTCCCCCATCCCAGCCACGTTTCACAAAACCTGCACGCTAGCAGGCACTATGGCACACATCGTGAGAGCAGTGTTGGTGCTGCTGCTACCGTTTCTGCTGTTGCTGCTGCTGTTGTTGTTGCTTCTGCTGCTGCCGTTGCCGTTGATGCTGCATGAAACCACAGTTAAAACTGCAAGGAGAGCCGTAGTACGGCATCCATCCTTACGTGCAACTACTGCAGCGCTCGGGTGCGGATACTGCAGAGCACGAGGGCGTCGAAAAAGTGAAATGTGAAGGGGAAAACTCCCCTAAGGACAGAAACATTTCCGTGACAGGAGGTAAAAATGGCAAATGCAAAATTCGCTTGACTACATGCAATGCTGCTGCTGGAGGCGGCATCGAATCGACAAAGGGCAGGACTCGGGGTCCTACTCATTCGAACGTTTGCTTCTAATGCACTGCGTGCTTCCTGCGCTGCTGTTAACTACTACTGCTCATGATGATGACAATCAACATCAGCACCACCGTAGCCTTCCATGAAGGCGACGCGAAGAACATTGAAAGCCTCGGAAACTTGCAGTCGCAGGGGCCCCCCTGTCAGAAGCAAGCGGCAGAGAGTTCAAGTAACTCACCTACCATGCATCCACCAGACAGCAGCTGCTGCATCTGCACACCCCGCCGTCGTAGCAGCAGAGGCATCAACAGGCACAGGCAGAAGCAGCAGAAGCATTTCCTGTACACTTACCTGTGCGTGCGTGTGCGCTTGGGGAGAGCTAGACTATTGCGTATTGAATGTGAGAGTCCCCCTTAGCATGCACTCCCTTTCTCGGCTTTCTGACTGTCTTCTTCTCTCCTCTCTCCTCTCTATCGTTGGCAATCCTTTGATAATCAATGTGCCTTCGCAGCGACCACGGCCTTCAGGGCTGGGGCGCCTACGCCCCTTTCGATCTGCCCGCTGTTGAGTCCTCGAACCGTAGCTGCTAGAAGAGTCTTCACTGGCTGCTTTCTCTGCACGCATGCGCGGGAGGCTGCTGACCCTTCTCCATCCCGCTTCAGCTCCCCCCAAGTCCTTTTTTCTGTTCGTTTCATCTCTCCTCGTGACCTCGGGAGGCTTCGACTGTATCTGCACCTGACCTTCTAGCTGTACAGTGCCCGAGCGAGGCGGTAACACGGCTGTTGGGGGTATCTCTGCAGGCTGGGGAGAAACAACAGGTGCCGTCCCGCCCGTTATGCCTGTTTTGCTGCTGCTGCAATGACAGCAGCAGCAGCAGTTTACGCAGCAGCACCTCGGCACGGGGCACGTAAGGCAAGTCCAAGAAGACGGGACGTAGTAGTAATACACTTGGGGAGGCGGCGTCTGGGGTACTATAACATTCCAGGAAACGCACGGGGTGTAGTGCGGGTACACAGCGTATGCCATTTTAACAAGATTCCGCAAAGGCCTCAAACGAACGAACACACTGCGGTGAAACAGAGCTAGTTCCAGACGTTAGTAAACAAATGAAACAATGGAACTAAGGATCTGGGGAATTCCAGTACCCGTCGTGACCCGGCAAAACAGATCGGGCGCGAACGTTAGTTGAGACTTGAAAAAATAAAGAGGATAGAGCGCTTCGAGAACCGCTGCACTTGATGTGGGATCTCCTCGTGGGGCTTTGAGGATAGATCATAAAAACTATATTATGAGAAGATATACGATGTAGATTGCATGCTCTTAAAGGAGATGGGAAAGACCATTGGTGTGCCGCCTGAAAGCGAGAGGCTGAAGCGCACACGCATGCACAGCCCGTTCTTTCCTGTAAATTAAACAGTACAAATTTTCTCTCATTTGCTTTTAATTACTTCATGCATTGCGTTATTTGCATATGGAGATGGTGGATATGCTTTCTGTTTACTCGCATGTGAGGTTACGGTTGTGCCGACGGGCGCGTGTTGTCCGAATCGATTCGAGGAAGGCGAACACTTTGTAGCTAATCGTATCATAGGGCCATTTCCAGCATTATCCCACTTGTTTATTTTTACTATAGACACTTCAGTTCAATTCTGCTCCCTAGGCTTCATTTTTAATTTGTTGTTGAACAGGTTTCCCCACAGTGGGCGTCCTGTGGGTTGCATGAACTGATTGTGTATCGCGGGGCTGGAGATTCATCTGCGTTTCGAGACGCGTGGCCCCTATCTGTCGAACTAGTGCTTGCTTCCTTGGCAAATAAGGGGAAATAGCTATTGCTACGCCTTTATAAATTAGGAGAAGTGTGCACTGTGAGGCCTGTGACCTCCCTCGGCTGAGCGAGTAGTACGAGCCTTCCTCACGATACAGGAGGAGTATGCACTAACCCTCAACTACGGAGACGAAACGAGAGTCCTAAGGCCTGTTTAACTGGTGATAGTGGCTCAATTCACCCTTATGCATTTGTGAACCGCGGGGAAGCTGTATGCGCTACTTGAACGGAAGCTGCCCAGGGCTATTGGCATGTTAAGAATAATTCGGCCGCTTAAACACTTGTTTGGCTAGATCTACAGAACGGAGAATGCATGTATTGGTATAGACTTTTGTTCTGTATTGAATTGGCATTGACTATATTGCGGCAATACTGGAAATAAAGTGACAGCCACTGCCCCATGACACTGCAGTTGGCATTCGGCTATCTCGTGGTGATCTCTCTGTAGAAATGTTGAGGTTGGATTTGTAGGTAATATGTTGTTTCCAGCGGTTGCTGCAAACGACTAGCCCAATACACCCCTTAAATGCTAACGTTCTCAAGCTTGCCTCCTAATATATCAACAACCAGCTGTTCACGTAGACTACGCGACCTTCAAATATTCCTGCCTATGTTACTGCTCTTCCTATCGACCGCCTGGCCTAGCCTCTCCACATCCTGTACAACCATATTGAAAACTGAATTCTCCGCCTGGGGCAATTGCCCCCTTTAAAATTACAGTGCACTTTTATAATGCCCCGAAAGGTCTAAGTGCTGCACGCCGTGGCCCTGGGCATTCTGCTTTCTATGGAACGTTAGCCCATCACGTCTTAAGAAGCGGATGTGCCATTCTCACTCGGGAAACCGAGTGTGAAAAAACACTCTAGGAAAGTTGAGGGTTATTGCAGGAAGGAGTAGCTGCAGAGCACAGTGCCTGATCGGTAGGGCACAAGGCGAGTGCACCATAGACCAAGTTATTGATACGCTTTTGATTTCGTAATAGGTAAGCTAGAAAAACTACCAGACGCACATTTCACTACAAAACGCTTGGAAACTGTTCGTGGGTTGTGTCAGGAGCTGATGGTAGGTTTGAACCGTGTTCCTGCAATGCAAGTAGTGTTGATTCTTCGTGACCGCCCACCAGGTCGCGTAAACCTCCTCTTCACAGGTGTTGTACTGCTACTCTCTTTCCATGCATCGGGATGAGTGGAAGGATATTGTTTGGCGTTTGTTTCAGCCGTTGAATTCCTGCAAGAACGAGGCTACAACTGTTGTGTCACTGGTATCGGCTGTTGGGAAGAATACGGTGCCGAAACCAAAGGGAGACGATGTTAGGAGTTCAACAAATCGTTTGCGTTTATTAAGTAATACAGATACAGACGAAGCATTGCGAGTGAATTTAGAAGTGGAGTTGCACTATCACAATGCGAGCCCGAGGAACTTCTGAACGTCCGCGTGATTGTAAAAGGGAAGCAACAACATCCGAATATTCTTCACTCCCGCCGAATCTGGCGCAAATGCTGCGGGAGAGGCACAGACAACTAAGAATTTAGTATTCTTTATGAGTAGCAAATACGTTTGGGGCTGCATGAACCACTGCTTCTCACATAGCAATTGTAAAACACGCGCAGGCGTTGCAAGTGCTCCTGGACGTTCCAGCTCAAAAGAAGGGCGTCATACATGTGCGTACACGCCCATCCGGTACGGACTAGTCCCAACGAGAATCCTTTGAACTTTTAGGTGCAGTATGTCCTGTGCATTTGCTTTCTCAGAGGGCGTAAGCTCGTACTGTCGTTTGCGAGTGCAGGCGTGAACGCAGTCTTCCTCGCGCCGCCGACGTGTATCAGGGCTTGCACAAACCCATCAGCGAAATCAAATGCTCACAAAGGTGCTTAGTCTCAAAATCGGTCAAGCATTTTGTCCAAACAGGAAGTCAAAAATTTGTTTGGCCGTGCTCTTGTGTAGAGGCTTGGAGCTGGGGTCCATGCTGCACATCCTTTCTTTCTTCTTCCATAAATCAGATTGTCTCCTAACGCCGCTTGAACTGCGCCTTTTTGTTGCTGTAACGAGAGTCCTTGATCTAATCATAGGACTATCTTGAGCTGCGAAAAAGCCAAATTCTTATAAGAAAAAAAAGTTCGTAAAAGCAGCTGACCTTCCCCCGAGCTCAGGCAACCATAGCGCTGCCGTTCGGCTTCCTACGCACAGGGAGTTGGAGCAGCCCAGCATGTGTTGCAACGCAGCTCTCTGCAACTCACGCTTCTCAGCAGTCCCATATCTAGACACATCGGAGCCCCCTTTTGCTGCATGTACTAACTCAATAGGCAATTGTTGAACACTTCCTTCCCCGTTAGTAGGTAGTCTACGCACCAGTTCGCGTACTCGTCACAACTGCACGTAGGGCTCTTCTCGACTGCACGTAGGACACATCTCAACTGCACGTAGGGCATGTTACAGTGAACGGTTTTCTCCGTTATTATGAACTCCTCTTCAACAGGGGGTCGCCTGTAGATCAGAATCAAGCTTGAAGCATGGCCGAGAGTGAGTTCAGTGTGGTGCACTGGGTGTCTACTGTGGGCGTCAATCCTCTGCCAATGAACATATCTCAGAAATCGTCCTTCAACTATGGCCACTACCCCCACTCTTGAAGTTTGATACGCTTCAAACCATCCATAATTGATCTCCCTAAGACCATCACGACGGATTGCCTGCATTTGTCGTGGTTTTCTGCAGCACACTTGTTTAACACTCTAATTCTACTCCTTTCAACGTAAAAAAATGCGGTTCACGTTGAACGCGCTCAGATTTGCACTCATGCAGAGCTTACCAGCGTATTGACAACAATGGCGTCGCCCGGACGTCGTGTGCGCGGTGCTCGCGGGCCTCCCTAAGGCATGCCTAGGATTATCCCATGTTGAAGTTACCCAAAGTAAATTTCACGCGCCAAGGCAAAGTATCCAACTTCTAAATTGAGCTAGCTTGCTTCTCATATAGATTCGCCGATTGGTCCCCGAAGCGTAGCGGCCGATAGTACTTTGACGAAAAGATGATTGTGCTGCACCTACTGTCCATAGATTCAGGTCTTAGATCGACATCACAGCCCGTTACAAGTAGAGCCAGCAACTCATTAGCATTAATACAAACGTGGAAAAACGCATAATTAGCTCTCAGATGATCTGTAGAGGCGGCTGTCATCTCTTTCGGCCCTGCCGCTGCGTTGCACGTTCCGTCGGGGCCTGGTCGTTTCCCTGACTGTTTTATTTGACCGCCTCGCATCAATGCCCAGAGTCGGGGTATTCCAGTTCCTTAGCATTTTTGAAGCTTCTCTGACATCGAATTATGATGGCTCGCTTATTGCGGAAGCAGCGGATGCTCCTGTAGACACGTGCCACCGGCTTTCTGGCTGCCAGATTTGCCGGCTGCTGTCTATTCCCGCCCCTTGCACCGCACTAGCTTCTCATTACTGCATCTGCGCCAGGGCATCCTGCTGTGGGGATGAAATTCGTTTCTTGCATCGGGGGAGGCCCCGATGAACTACGTGATACTGCCAAGTGTGCTGACGGTCCACGTGATTATGTAAGAACTGTTGCTAGCTGCATTATTCTCAAATGCTAAAGAAGAACATTACCAAACATCACAAGAACTCCTATACAGGTCTCACGCTCCATGGGCCCAGCGAACAAAGTGTCTGGCGACGGTACGGAGGGGAGGCTGCTCATCATGAACTCCAACAAATGCTGGGAGTGAACCATGCTTAGGCAAAGGTACGCGGCCTTTTTTACATGCAATAAAGCTCTATACAGTTGTTAAATGCTTATTTATCCCTCCGTAATCAGCCCGTCCGCAAGTAGAGAGATACACGCATTAAATCTACACTGGCCGTGCTACACACCAGCTTTCCGCACCAGACCCAAGCGTTTGGGCAACTGTGTACAGGAAGACTAAAGGTAATAGTGGAATCCAGAGAGTTTCTGAAATTCATATGTGAAGCATTTTGAAACTAGCGCAGCTCACCATGGTCCTCTGCAAAGATCGAAGACTCGTTACACTTGCACTCTAGCGGGGAAATTAGGTGGAAAGAAAGGGATTTTCCCAGCTAGCGAGGTGAATATGCATAGAATGTACTATATTTCCAATTAAATATTGATTTTTGCACATAAAACTGATTTTGATTTGTGAACGAAGGAAGAAGGTTGGCTTGCGGTTACCTCATGCCCCACCCACCAGCGGTCTCAGCGGCTACCAACTTTGATAAACACGCCTCAACACCTAGCTGTAGGGCTATCTACAATATTAAATCTGCACTTTTTGGCCGTTTTGCGATCGTTTTGACAAATAGATTCTGCGAGTTTATTGTATTCGTGTTTGTCATTGGTTTTCATTCCAAATTGTCCACATAGTCAGTTACTTGCTCATCTTCGCGGGGCCGCTGCAGTCCCACGTAGCGCCATCTTGTGGCTTTGTGGTAAGAGATCTCGCTTTACAAATTCTTATTCATACTGCTACTTTACTGTTATGTCGGTAAATTCATTTATGAGTGTCTTTGGCCCCCTGGACCGCTAAGTTTTCACGGGCAGAAGGTGTTCTTCGCACTTTCTGCTTCCTGCCTCTCCCCTCCAATGCAGCCGTTGGTTTTATTGTAATTCCCTTCCGTTTTTTCCTTTCGTTTCCAGATATTTCGTGGAGTTTAAGCTGCTTGTGGTTGAAGACGACGACTACATTGTAGTATTGAGAAGCTGTGCATGAATAGCACGGCCGAAACAGCTGCAACGGATGTTCTGGGCAGGACGGAAACGGCTGCTTGTGGAGATGTAAAGAAACGAACAAAAGGGAAACTAACGATAAAACCTTCTCATAGAGCTAAGATTCCTCAAGATGAATGCAGCGGCGGTACCAGCGCCAGATGTCGCGGCTGCCGCGCTCGAATTGGCTGCGCTCGAGGGTTTAGCTCCGAAGTAAGAATTCTCCAGTTTGCAGTTCATTACATTTGTCGTTTCTTAATCGAAAGTTTAACGGTTTTCGCCGGAAGGCGAATGCGTCCATGAAGAAGCAATTGTCTGTCTGGCGTGCAGATCGCGTGGATTCAGCATTCCCGCATCTTCTCTTCGCTTTGCGTTTTTTTTGGTTTCAACCGTTGTTCATTTTTCGGATTTATGTGTTTTCTGTTTGCAGGGATGACTCGGAATTGCCGACTGTAGCGCCAGATCAGGGAAAAACCGAAGGTGTTTCTTCTTCTTCTGATGGCAGACGAACTCGCAGCGTCTGCAGCCGTTTGTGCTTGCGACCTTGCCGTTCCCCACTGTCATATTTCACGCGTTTGCACAAAGAATTTGGAGGATCTTTGCTGATATGTCTAATGTCGAACTATCTGTTCTTGAAGGGAGCTGCGTATCACATGGCCATAGCTGCCTCGACCCCTGTATTTCGGGAGGTTCTGAAGCTGCCTGCTGAGCAGCACAGCGTAGCAACAGCTCTTTTCATGATCCCTTGGAGTGTAAAGGGTATAGTTGGTTCTGTTTCAGATTTGTTTGCCTTGGGAGGATACCACAAGAGGTCCTATATGATTCTTGCTTCGGGCTGTGGCGTCATAGGCTCTATATTACTGATAGCCTCAGCCGGCCGTCTAACGATGGGTATAGCGGTTGCAGGCTTCTTTTTAGTGATGGTGCAGGCGAGCTTCAACGATTTGTTGTGCGAGGGTTCGTACACCCGAAGAATGGCGGAGAAGCCACATACGGGCGCTGCCCTTACTTCATTCGTTTGGCTCTGTTCATCTATCGGCACATTCGCACAAGCTGTGTGGGTCGGCCCAGTCGTTGATCACCTGCCGTTCCAAGTCGTACTGGCTCCATTCCTCCCTCTCTGCGCTCAACAGCTCTTCCTTCTTATCTGGCCCTGGCCGTTTAAGGCCTGGCGCTCACATTCAGGAGTTGTTGGCGAGGTGTACGTACCCAAGGATGACAGATTCAAGGTAATCATAATAATAATAGTAGTAGTAGTAATAGCTTTTTGTAGTAGTAATGGTTACAGTAACAATAATAGTAAGGCACTTGTATGTGTTTGTGCATGCGTGGATGCTTGATGGTTTGTATATTTGGTTTGATTAGGGTTTATGGTTTAGGGTTTAGAAAGGATGGTGTACGTGTGTGTATGCATGTATGTTTGTTTGTGTGTTTGTGTGCTGCAGAGTTTTCTGCTGTCTGAACACGGGCGTTTGTTTGCATGCGCCTTGTGTCTGACGGTGTGTGCGTTTGGTTCGATGATAGCTGGTTTATTGAGTGATAAGATGCACATCGTGGGTATAAGTTATTGGTTTTGTTCGGGTGTATGCATAACGACAACGGTGGTGTGTACAATGCCTACACATCTTGCAAAGCCTGTATTATACATGTTTTTGGGGCGTATGCTTGTTCCAAACATATCATCTCAGTTTTCATATTGGTTACGTGCTGGGTCAGACTGTGTTGTAGATGGTCCACATTTTAGTTGGAGTTATTTACTTACATGGAATGCCTTAGCACAATCAATATTTGCATTTGTGGGAGTAGCCTTATTCCAGCGTTTCGTATCACGCTGGACGTTTCGACGTGCTTTCTTGGTAACATCTGTATTACAACAAATGACTTGTATATTAGATATAGCTATGGTTATGAGATGGAATAGAAAGATTGGTATACCAGATAAAGCATGGTATTTCTGTTCTGCATCTATTATTGAAGAAGTTGCTTCTATGTGGGCTTTTATGCCTGGCTGTGTACTTATTTCACGTCTATGCCCCAAAGATATTGAAAGCACAATGTATGCTGTTGTTGCTGGACTCCAAAATTTTGCACAATCTATGTCTAAGCTCAGCGGAAACTTCTTATGCTTCACTCTCCTAGGCATTCGTACTCTGGCTACAACTGAAGGGGCTAAGTGCGACTTCAGTAACCTGCCTTTAGGGATTGGAATTGCTATGGGCTTATGCCCATTCCTTCCGATATCCCTTACCTTCTGGCTTGTTCCAAATATTTTCATGGATCAAGCAGTTACTCCAAGCACAACAGGGAGAACAAGCAGACGTACGGGAGATACTGAAACAACAGCTCCACAGGACAATGCAGCAGCAGCGGCAGCAGCTCTCGAGGACAGAGATGCAGTCGCTGCGGCGGCGGTAGATATGGAGCAACAAGCAGCAGCAGCAAGCACAGGAGCACCGCCTAGTAGGGTCACGGAAGCAGCTGATGAAGCTGCAACGCCTCCGGCTGGCGAAGATGCCGGTTTAGCAGCAGACGTGGAAGCATCAGCAGAAGCGGAAATCGCGGCAATAGCGGCAACAGCAGATAGTGAAATCGCACAAGCAGCAGCAGCAGCAGCAGCAACAGAAAGAGCAGCAGCAGCAGACATAGAAGCAGCAGCAGCAGACACAGAAGCAGCAGCAGCAGCAGAAGCAGCAGCAGCAACCGCGGAGGCAGCAGGACCACCTACTGCAAACACAGAATCAAAGACCCGGCAGGATGGCGCAGGGGATGGAGAATAGGCTGCTACCAGCAGAACAAGCTTCAGCAGCGCGGAATAGGCGGCGAAGTGACTGAACAGTATGTTTAGCAACAGCGGTCGTGAGAGGCAGCAAGGACGAAAGCAGCAGCGGCTGCTGCTGCAGCAGGTGTACCTGGACGGATTTGTTATATGCATTGCTGCCTCTCGCATATTCAGTCTTCTTTGGAGCAAGAGAGAGGACAGAAGGAGACAGCGAGGGAGGCGGAAACAGGCATTTGGGGGTGTCTCTTGGTGCAAGAGAACCTGTCTGTACACCCCAACGAAGGAAGTGTTTCTGGCATGTGTTCTTTTACCTACTTACACAGTGCATACGTAATAATACTTTGGTATTATTATCTGTGGAAAGGGGTCCTTAAGAAGGCACCTGTTTCTCATTTTCCCCAAATGCTAAGCAAATCGCAAGGAATGCATTGGGGTTTTTTGTTTGTTTTCTTCTAGCGGCCTCTTGGCAGTTGCTTATGAAGCGCGTTCTTACCGTCCATTCCCTATATGCACGTGTGCTTAGTAAGCGTGGTGTAGGGATATGTATTTTCGGGTGTACGTACGCACACCAAACGCGCTAGGGGCGCGATTGCTGCCGGCATCTGTGTTTTGCATGCGCAGACATTTGGGTCTGCAGAGGGGATGCGTGTTTGCAAGTCCATCTGTCTCACCTTCCGGACAACCATGCATACAAACAGGCCGACAACACAGAAATCTCCGTGATCAAGCGTGCATGCATGCATCCATGCATGCATGCACCTTGAATTTCGTACATACGCGTGCCTGCATGCATAGAAGCGTGCAAACATCATACCTGGATACATATGCATACACACACACACATACACACGCACACACATTCACACTCACACTCACATACATTCACACACGCATACGCAGCCACTAACACACACACGCACGCACACGCACACACACACACACACGGGATCTTTCTATTCATCTTTGCTTACATACACTTAGGCACACTTACGTAGGTACATCTAGGTGCAAACAGTTGAGCCACGTGCAACTGCATGTGCATGCACACCTGCACGCATGCATAGTACAAGCCCCTCGAGTTTATCTGCAGTTTACAGGCCCGAGTACACATGCTTCCAGGCCTCCTGAGGCTGCATGCATTAACATGCATGCGTGCCGTGCACTTGTTTGTGCTTTCAGAGGTGTCCCTGTCGTCAGTTTTGCATGCAATGGAAAGCAGCAGATTTTGCATGCAGTACTTCACAACAAATGCAAACGCTTCTCTGCATGCGTATTTGCTAACTTGAAAGATTTTTCGAAGTTAACATATCTGTATCCGAATGGTTACATAACCTCCCCTCAATGTTACTGAGTGAGAATCAGTAACATTGAGGGGAGGTTATGTAACCATTCGGATACAGATATGTTAACTT
>CAJFCY010000267.1:0-19640 GCA_904066265.1 Eimeria zaria | reverse complement strand
GGGTAGGCGGGATAGTAATTTGGCTGGTGTTTTGAAGTTTATCCCGTGCAATTTACAGCACCTTTGCAGGGGTTGGGTACATGCGGGGCTGATTCGTGTGGTATACAGGGGCAGCATGCGCAAATGAACGAGTTTGTCTGCCTATGGGCAACAAAAGAGGGTGCAATCGGGGCGTCTGTTACGGGCGCCGTGCCTGTGAGGCCGCACAGCCCTCTTCCCCAGTTCAGGAATGGCTCTGACCCTGAGCAAGACTGGAAGGTCCGTACGCGATACACGCTAAAGTCTCGCTTTCCGGTGTAGACAGGCCAGCGCAAACGGTTCGGCAAGTACTGAACAGGATCAGCACATTGTTAGCTAGTTCATTCAACCGTGTGTAGATACGTGATTGCGGGAAGCTAGCTTGTTTACTTCTGGGTCACTTCAGTCCGGTGAAAAGACCTTCTGCCGTCTGCAAGTGTCCATGCGGATTTAGAACTAGAGGGCGTTTTTTATGAAACTGGAATACATGGATGGTGCATTAACGCAGGGAACAATCCCCCAAGAACAGATCCCATTTGTGGTGAACCCTAAGAGTGGTGTCATCGTCGCTGGGAATTCGATACTAGCGAACGACCCGAAGAGGATCTTTGGCGAGGTTTTTGTCCCAGGGTACGCGCACGCATACCTGGCATCATGTGTACGGGGGGTTAATTTGTACAAGAAAGCAGCTCACTCGTGGGCCGCAGGAAGTGGGGGTGCTTGGGATTCAATATTTCCGTAGGCATTGGAATTATTCGTACAGGCATCGCGTTCGTCGCGCTCACCATTTGCTGAATGAGCTGAAGAAGAAGAAGAAGATTGAAGTCGAGGATCTTATCAAGATGCAGGTACGTCCATTGTTAAGTGCGAACACTCTTCCGTGGCATGCGCAGGCTACGCTTATGATGCTATGGTTCTTGTGTTGTAGTGCACGAGAAGTACAGAGTCTTTGGGAATCGTAGGCGGCGTTTTGGCGGGGGGTTTGTTAAAGTGCTTGCGTTTGGGGTGCACTACGGGTGGATATTCAGGAGGACCAATTCAGCGAACACGGCTGCGAGTTCAGAGACTTCGTTCTGAAGGAGTTCCTTAATCGTTTTGATCTCAAGAATGACCAAACTGAGGCAACGGCCCTCTGCGCAGAAGAGGGTCTCACCCCTTACGTGGCTCGACTGTCAGACACACATTCGTGCATGGAACTTGAGGGTTATCTCTGGGATGTCACAAACAGATCCCTTATTTCACCTACCCGTCGCTAGAGGTGGTACTTGCGTGGTAGGTGTTGAAAAGATAAAAGTTTTAGACATCAGGCACAGGTTATTAGGCGTCTGTGTGAGCAGACTGAAGTCCGCAATGGAGTCTTGGGACTGTTCGATGAATGCCTCCTCTTACGGGGCCTCAGTTTACGAGGTCTGGCTACAGATGACCTTACAGGAGGTATTCTCCGCGAACAACTGGACTGACGAAGCGCTGTTCTCCGTAGTCGGTAAGGGCAGGCGTTGCACGTTTAGGATTACGGCATGTATGGACTGTTGATTGGCTACATGGGCAGTTTGCTTGATCGAGTAGACAATCAGCAGTCGTAGTCCTTTATTTGTGTCACGGGCTGCGTGCAGGGGGCTGGGTGCATCCTACATGGTTGCCGCGAACTGAGGCCCTCAACCACTGGCGCATTAACTTGTTGTCCGCACTGAAGAACAAGGGTACGCAATGAGGGAGAATGATACATAGGCGTTGATTTTTACAGCTAGTAGTTTAGGCTCTAGGTTGGAGTCAGTGGGGTGCACGCTACTTCAGAGGATGTTTGGTAGCTAGCTTCCTTCGAAGATATTACTCGTCCGCTTGTGCACGTCTGCGTGCTTCGGGCCTATTTCGTGGTCTGCATTTTAGAGTGGGAACGAGGTCATTTGCATTGTATCTTTCCTGCTGTGTCTACGTCAGATTCGGGTCTCCTTCCGGCCGGTTATCCAATGACTCGTTTGTTCTGTAAATCGTCATATGAAACATTGATGTACCTAGTCGGTCGTCTCGGTCCCGACGTGAAGGACTGGAATTGGGGGAAACTGAGGAGTCGTTTTATTGACCATGTCTTCGCTAAGGATGCACCCGTTCTGAGAAATCTCCTCGGCGTGGGGCCACTGAAGTGGGGAGGGAACTTCGGCACGCTTAAGGCACACCACTTCGAACCCCACAGTATGGCGTCAAACACACTGGCACATCGCTGCAGTTGCTCCGTGTGTCTGTGGGGGACTGTTTTATGTTCATGGGCTCACACGTTGCTTGTACGTTCTGGGATGTGATGTGGCCGCTGCAGTCCTTAAGTCCAACGACCCGCTCAGTGGCAACTTCCATCGGGGAATCGATACAACTTCTCTGAGGGTGGTATGGCTCCCATATTGGCTACTGGTGGCTTACAGTTTTGCTCGGAGATACTTTGTGGCTTGTTGACTTTGTCGTCTTTTTGCTTACTTGGTTTGTAGGAGGGAACTTTACTAACGTTTCGTGGTGGCCAAGGGGCTTTTGCTCAGGTTTAAAGTTAGAGGATGCATTCTGTGTTGCTGCAGGTATTTGACCTGAACGATTGGGAGAATTCTCGTTGGGCTTACTTCCCTGGTGTCTCAGGATGGGTCGGCAGCAAACACTTTGGCGACACAGCAGAGCTCCTTGAGGACGGAAAAGGTATGAATTATGTTTAGCATGCCACCTGAAGATTAAGATCCTCTACAGTTCACGGTTATCTTTTCCTTTAATGTCCCTCTCTGCAGCGATTGTGGATAGCCAAGTTTCCTAGCAGCCATCTTAGCACTACTACCTTTCTGCGAGTCTATGCGCTTACCCTGGAAATCGTACTAGGCGAGTGCATATTGTGCCTGTGTTGGGGAAATGAACAGAAAAACTGTTTCCCATGCCGTGGGATGAGAACAAGATTGAAGCCTCACTGGTGTCTAGAAAGACTCTACAGCCCAAGAAACGCAAACAGCCGCCTCAGGAGCAGAGGGAACAGGCTCAGCGCCAGCAGCAGCACAAACAGGAGTTTTGAAGGTCACCACTTTGCCTCGCAGTGAAATTCAAAGGGGCATTTTACCCGCTACGTAGACGGATTCACTTCTTATTTCGCAGAAGCTGCGGGGGGAAATGTCGTTTTAATCATAAGGACGAAAATGGTGACGGCCGGGTGGGAACCAGCAAAATACAATGCATGTAACTGGTTCGACAGCTGGAAGGCAGCTCCACCAGCTGCAGAGCCACTGTATGCATTTTCTTCTATGCACTGTTCCACAGTCGGCTATCGCATGGCGCATTCTCCCTGTCCCAGGATATTGGGTGTTTGGACACCCTGCAGAGCGAATAATTGCACGGATGCTCCATCAAGGCGTAGTTTATCTTTGCTGGTGTCGGCAACGGCGAGTAGCTCATGGCAACAGCAACAGCACGTTGGAGCACTGACAGAGTTGCTGGTGCGTGAATGAATTGGTTGCTGCATGGTACAGTGCAGAAGCATTGTACTGCAGCATTAGCCGCAGCAATAAACAGTTGCAAGCACCATCATCAGGAGAGTGTCCTCGGTCTCTGGTTCGTCTTAACAGGCAGAGCCAGGTGTACGCAAGCGTACATCTTACAGCCGAAGCTCATTTGCTCAGTGAAGGCGCCTACGGGCCTGCATTGAATTTATTTTCTGTTCATCTGGGACTCTTCGCTAATCGAAAACCCTGAGGTTTATAAGAGACGCAGGTTCTGCATGGTGCTGCTCCACTGTTTAGTCAGGGCCTCCGATACGCTAATCTTGTGGTGGCACTATCTTGGTTTCAACTGTTATAGCGATGCGCGTGATTAGCCAGTAGAAGGGTAAATATCCCTGCTGTTCTGCTCATAAGGCAACGACTGTCCTCCACGGCTCACGTACCGGCGGAGAACAGCGGGGATATCGAAGTCCTCTTCCACGTTGAGTAGGGCTTTTCGAAGCATTCGATTGCCAAAAGTAGGCAGAGGTTGGTGGTGCGTTCCCGAGTAACAAATGGCGGAAGTTGTCAAAAATTTACATGCGGCACACATTTGGGGTCATCTGGAGTTAAAGGCCACTGGTAGAATTCGTAGGTTTGTCAGAGACGAACTACTGCAAAGAATCTGTTTGCCAAGGGTGTTCTCAGTAATCGTTGACGGTAGCAGTGGGATGGACACGGAGGAATATCGTCGTAATCTCACACAAAGTTTGCCGTATAGAGAAGGGATGTGCCGAGGCGTACATTGGTTTCAGCTGCGTCTCACGATTATGGGCTATAAAAGGTCCTCTGAGAAATGGGGAGCAGGTCCTTTAGAAACGCAGTACTCGCGCAGCAGTTTGAAGCGCGGATTCCTCTATTATATTTGTCGTATTTGCATTTACAGTTAACTCCCTGAGCTGAAACATGGCGTAAGTTGGCGCTTTAATTATGCTACCGTCTACAGTCCCACATTGAAGCATGCAGTAAATAGGTATATGGGCGTAGCTCGTGCGCTCAATATCAAGCGGCAACGCAAGTATTTTGAGGTAACTGGTACGTCTCAGGATTTGAGAGCCAGCAAACGCCAACGCGGCACGTAAGCGTCTTGCGAAGAGCTCGCTGGGCATAAACAGCGGACAGCCAGTAGGCCAGACTATGGATATGCTTACTTGCTAAAGAGTTCTTCACCCCATGAAGGCTACTCGTGGGCGAGAGGTTATTGATTCAATCCCACAAACTGCAGCCTCAATGAAGGCTCCCTCAATACCCTTCGCCTGTGCTAGACAGTTTCTGCGCATGCACATGTGCATGCGCAGAAGCTGTACCCTACGGGAGCGGCAGTAAGCACCACATATACACGTATGCACAAGGCACGGAAGCAACCAGCTGGAAATGATAGCACGCGATTACGCTATTTTATAGATAGGCGAAAATACCTTCAGCAGCGGCCGAGGCGGCATGAAGCTGCTCCTACAGCTTCGCGTGCTACTTGGCGTCTCCGGAGCTCCAGTACGGAGATGGTAGCTAGAGAGCTGATGGTGTTGCTACTGCCGCTGCACCTCGTACTTCTCTAGCGCCTCTTTGGGTGTTTGTGCTGCTGCAGCAGATGCCTGTGTAGCATACAGCGTCCCGTCCAAAGCAACAAACGAAACACCGGCTGCTGCTGCATCTGCTACTGCACTTGAGGTTGCTGCGCTTCTCCCACTTCCGCTGTGTCTGTTGTTTCTACGGCGACAGCATCTAACTCTACTCTTTCAGCAGCAGCAGCAGCCCCTGCATCTGATTTTTTTTGTGGCTTCTGTTGCTGCCGCTGCCACCTCCGGTGTTTCACGGCCTCCCGCAACACGTCTGCACCCGTAGTGCACGGTCCCAAACTCTGCAGCATAGTAGCCAGCAACGCCGTCCACTCCCACACCACAACCATCGCTGGTGTCGGTGTTGGGTACCACCTTCAACAAGGGCGTTCCGTTTGGTATCCTCAGGAGTGCATAATTTATGCGCAGTTGTCGGATTTACAGCTGCGGTGGCTTCCGTTTTTGTTCCACCTGCAGCGTTGGTGGTGCTCCAGTTGGGCTACAGCCAAAGGTTACTTCTGAATCACGTTTGGCAAAAGAGCCAAGCGTGATTTAAAAAAAGGAGGGCAAGTGCAACAGCTGCAGCAACAGCAGTATCAGCAGCAGTACCAAGCTTGGAATGTAAGTAAGAGTCCTCAGACGGTGTATACTCCACACAAGGTTGATTGTGCTGGTGTTGTCTGTGCAGCGCATCACGTGAAGAGAAGTGTATTCTCTCACCAGGAAGGATGTAAAGCATAGCGTTGAGGTGTTACTGCGCGTAATGCAGCGGTGTTCTCTCTCTGCATGGTAATGCCGGGGAAAGGTGATATCACTTTGCGTGTTCATTTAGGAGCTATACGGGGCTTCTTCGAGAAGCGTTGAAACTTCAAACGCAAGCGAGCAGCACCTGTGTGTGACATTGAAGTGCAACAAAACGTATTTGAAAAAATAAATGCTCGCGTGGATATGACATTTGAATATGATGGAACATGACAAATAATGGCTTTGAACAACGTGACTATTGGCTATAAAAGTTACAGTCAGACCGTAGTGAAGAAGTGAATCATCAGTACCAGCCTTCTTGCACTGTGTCTCCAAGGAAGTGTTTATGGGCCGCCTGCAGGCACGCTTAGCTTTTTTGTATAGCTGCGCTATTGCATCTAGCGGCGGGCATCCTCGGATTTTACAATATGCTAAGAGACTCCAAACAGGAGCATGGATGTTTGGTGTTGCAGTTTCCTACATCCCTTCTACCAACCAGTTGTTAATTTCATCGGACTGCTTTCAAAAGTGACGAAGCCATCGACGAATACTTCTTGGGCTTGTTTGAGGGGTGTAGCGAACGAGAGTCCTCGATATTATTGCAGGACCATCGTGAGGTGCAAAGGATCCAAAATACTTGTGAAAATTCCAAGAAGCAGCTGGCCTCCCACCCGAGCCCCTAGACGTCCAGTGCTAGGCAGTCCCACCGCGTCCGCATGGGGAGAGGAGGCGACCCACCAGGAATGCGCAGCTCGTCGCAGTTCGTGCTGCACGGCAGCTTGACATGTTCGCATATCCAAGCCACCTTTTGCTGCATGTGCTAGCTATATAATTAATTGTCAGCCACTTGCTTGTCCGCTGGTAGGCTGTGAACCAGTATGTGTAAACGTTTCGACTTCACCTAGGCCACGCTACAAGGCGCATGCCATCCCATAGCAGAAGAGCTCAAGCGCCGGTGGAAGTAGTGCTATTGCAGGGCTGTGAACCCTCTGCGTGCCAAGTAATAAAGCAAATACTCAAATGATGGGTAACCTGACTGCTATGGTGTGAATTTATGCCAAAGCAGCCTCCGTGAGATATCTGTGAAAATAACCAACTGTAAAAGCTGTGCATGTTCTACTTCGCAAAGACACAATTGGCAAGCGGAGTGGGAATATTCCCCCTCACTTAGGCATTCAGCTTCGGCGAGCAACGCATCCTGTGGTGGTTTATTGAGTTTGTGGCAACTACTTATTTCTACATGAAACGATGGCGCAGTTCAGAGCTTTCTCGTTATGCCTGGTGGACGGGCGTAACAGTGTCTAGCACAACAACGATTCCATCCAAGAATCTAGGCACCAGACAATCGCTGCGTTCCCATACTGACTGACTACCGATTCCTCGCGGCATACCTACGACAAGCCACTTCGTTCCCACGGACCGTATCAAGTCCCTGTGTTTTCCACAATGCTAGTGAGTGCGAAACAGTGGGGTACATAGTGTGTTCTGCGAGCCTAACGGAAGAATCCGGTTAACACTGATTTGCTTGACGCTGTTTTGGCGTCGGCGGAAAGCAAAGCTCTCGAGCAAAGCCTTGCCACTTCGCGATGAAGATATTAAATGGCAAGGCAGACGTGAGAGTGACACTAGTTCAGTGGCCAGTCGGAACAGATGCATAAGGGATTAACTGTATAGTTGACACAGATACAGTTTTTGAAGTCTTTAGTGAGGGGGGGCGTGGGAGCCACCGATCTAGACATACCCGTGGGGAATTCGCCAGTACAAAGCTACTTGGTATTGATGTATGCTTCAAGATATCTATGCTGAAACAAAAATTCAAATTAGAGGAATGTAGTGCAGCTGTTGAATGCTGAAAATATCTAAAGTCTAACGAGAGTCCTTAATCTTATCAAAGGACTACCGTGAGTTGCGAAAAAGCCAAAACCTTATACGAACAGAGTCCGTAAAAGCAGCTAACCTCCCCCCAAAGCTTAGGCAACCATAGCGCTGCCGCTCGGCTGCCTAAGCACGGGGAGTTGGGGCAGCCCGGCATATGTTGCAGCGCACCTCGCTGCAACTCGTGCTGCACGGCAGCCCCGTATCTAGGCACATCCAATCCCCCTTTTGCTGCATGTACTAACTCAATAGGCAATTGTTGAACACATCCTTCCCCGTTAGTAGGTAACATGCTCACCAGTCGTTGTACATGTCTCAACTGCACGTAGGGGGCATCTCAACTGGACGTACGGCATGTTACACAAAGCATGCTATATGTGCCTCTGCCTCCATGCAGGTTTACTGGTGCGGGCCACATATGGGGTCTACAATCCTCTGCAGTGATCAATCGGTTTGCCCTGCATTAGGAGTCGAAGCACGATGCGTTAGAATCCACCATATGCCAGTCCTCATCCTATCCGCATCAGCCACCGGCTCTGTGCAGAAGAGCAGATTTGGATGTATGTCAACTGCTTTTAGGAAATCCTCATCTTAGTTCACTTCTACTGCAGCTCACGATGGTTCTAAGCCAACGCTGGCGACAAGTTGTAGCACTCATTGCCGTGCTTCCCGTTGCAAGGCAATCTTACATGTAAAACTACGCCTTTTGGATGCATGCACCAGCACTGCTGAAAGCAGAAAACTGTTCAACTCTTAGTTGGCCCTCAGCAGCCGATCTGCATGGAAGCATTGGTATCAACTGTAATAACACCAACGGTGGAAACACCGCAGAATTTTTAAGAACATGCAAAAACGGCAGCATAAACGGATCCATAAGAAACTAAGACGGTATATTTGAATGATGTGCCAATCCTTCCCTCTAAAAAAAACTCGACGCCACTGAGTTATGTACACTCCCCCGCACTCGCAGAATCTCGCTATATCACACCAACTCAGTGAAAATGATAAACTAGCTAAAGCATTTCTACCTCTACACGCCTATTCGACTGTCAGCTATATGCATTTTTTTCTGCACGTCTCCTGGATGTGGCTGGACTAATAGTCAGACTTCATGCAATCGACTTGCAGAGAAGCTGACTTTTCTCCAGCAGTCCTACAATAGCACGAGGCGAGAAAGCGTCTAGCGATTATGCGTATTTCTCTCGTTTTTGTTCAATTGGTCGCTTTAAGTCACTTTGCTTATTTGCTGGGGATGAACCCGAGCCATAGACATAGCGGCAGCTACAAGCTCGCTCGCCAAGTACACGGTGGCTGCATGCGGCACTCCTGTAAGCAAAAACCTGTGATTTCAATGGGGGTTAAGGTAATTTTTGCTTGTTGCCCATGACAGTAGTGAGTGCATTTTGGCTTTTATCACGGCAAATTGCCTCGGCTATCTCTCCATCGTGGCTCATTGGGGTGGCATCGAACTCCACAGCTCTAGAACGCAAATTTCGGAGTTCAGCACCCTCCAGGGACCCCTTATTATTTTCAGGATAATGAAATGAACGCAAAACAATAAGGCACTGGAGGAATGGGTGAGAGGACAGAGTCAAGGCTGACTGAACGCTAATATTGACCGCACGGGCAAGTGCAGCACGCAGCACCAGTTGGGGGAAACAACAGTAATAGAATCAAGCGGTTACATCTGCAGCACAGGGGGGCAACCGCTGCGGCAGCAGCTGTGGCGGAAGCAGGGGCAGCAATAACGGGGGCAGCAGGTGCAGGCCCAACAGGTTCATAGCAGGACTTCAAAATGTTGCCTGAATTTCAGTCGGGTTACATTTCTATTCTGAACAGCGTGGGGTGAGGACATCTGAATGTGAGGAATATGTGGCGTGCCCACACGTTGGGTTGTCTCCTGAGTGCACATGCATGCAGACATTTGCATTTGTGTATAGGATGTGCCTGCTTGCTCATCCCGCTGTCGCATTAATGCTCTTGTACTTCTGAGGAGTGCATTTGCAAATGATTTCCATCTTTTTTGTGGACATGTACATGCAGATCTCACCCGCTACAGCTGTGGGCACAGCGGGAGGGTCCTGGAGGTTGGGTACTGAAGAAAGGAGACAAGGAATTAGGGACACCTGCTATCGAGCTGAGGGGACTTGTCCCTGCTTGCCATGTTTGCTGTCCTCCCGATCCTCAAAAGGAGCTGTCAGTTAGCCTGCCGGTGCTGGTCCTTATCGTCAAAAACGTAAGGCATGACGGGGGTAGGCGCGGCAGCAGCTCGTCCATTCCCCGGCGAGGAGCTGCTGCTGCCGCGGGTGATGAAACACGCACAAATAATACATGTTCACGTTTCACTGCCCGCAGCAAAAGGGCACGAGCAATTTTTATTGAGAAGAGACAGGGAAAAGCAGGAGTCTGCTATGCACTGCGATGTATCTGCAGATAAACAAGCTTTTTTCTTTTGAAGTGCAAATTTTGGACAACAAAAAGACAAGAAGACGTTTCAGGGTCTCAAACTTTCAGGTCCGCTAGCGCCTGCCGATACATCGGAACGCTTATCTGTTACAGCGTTAGATAAGTTTACCTTCTTGGCACTTTTCCTATCTTCGTACTTCTCGTCGTTGCGTGTATATTTTCTGTTGTCTTCCTACATGCTTTTGTATCTCCTCCTCTATGCTTTTGGAGATGCAGGTTTGTTGGTTCTTTGCCCGTTTGTTCACTCGTGTATCTGCTTGCCTTATTTTTTGTTTGTATGGTGCACTTTTGGCCTTTTTGTGTAGAAGGAGACCCGCATAAAGCCGTACATGTGCGCGATGCCCCTGCGCATGGACAGCGGCTGGGTGTACATACACTTGAACTTGGCAGATTTGACCCGCAAGGCCTTTGGCACGCACTACGTCCACACGTCTCGAGTGCAGGTGCATGCAAACTGCAGAATCAATCGAATCTTCTTTTCAGAACACCCCTTTCGTGAAGAGCTTCTTCCGGAGGACCTGCGCCTCCCACTTAGCGACCTCAGCCAGTGATTTAACTGGCTGAAAGCTCTTTTGAATTCTTTTTTGATTTCGAGCTCGAGGGGGCAGCTCGTCCTACAGCCTGCATAGTTTAGTGCTTGCCGGGGCTACCTTCGACGGGTTTGGCGGTTGGCCTGCGTATCCTAACAAATTTATATTCCAGTAGTCTTCAGCTTGAAAGGCCCGCGTAGCCATCTCAGGGGTTAGCATTAGCAGTCTCCGGGGTGTAAGGGCTTCAATGCTGAAGGGTTCATAGCAAGTAGACACGGGGAGCGCACTGCGCAATGTCAATCAGCGTATACGTGGGGTTTAGGGGTCCCCAGAAGCCCTGAAGTGCGCAAATGTCTCAAGTGATAGACTTACACAACATGGAAGTTCAGCGAATTTATGCGTGCGTTCCAGTGTGTCTATAGATAGCCCGGGAAGCTGACTACACCGCTAACGGGAGGGAATAGACCCTTCTTCCTGAACACTTATATGCTTGGGTTGAAAGATTGGGGTTAAAAAACTTCAGAGAGCCAAAAACGAACGAGGAGAACAACAACTTTTGAGGCAAACAAACATAAGTAGTGGTTTTCATTATTGGGGCTCTGTGGTGTAACGGCAGAGCACTCTCGAGGGCCTTAAGAGATGTGAGTTACACACGCCATTTCCAGTGTAGAAAGGCTCCTCTCTGGGTTTATTTTAGTTAATATTAACACATATTAGCTGTTTATTTGCGCATCTGTCCTTCATTTGCCTTTGGGCAGCGGTGGACGCTCCCAGTCGTTCTTTGGAGGTGGAGAGCTTCGAAAGAGCACGTTGCTGAATGAAGAATGCCTCCTTCTCTCTGCCATGCACATCCACGTCCGCGAACCACCTTCGGCTGCTGCTGTTGCTGTTGCTGCCGCTGCCGCTGCTTCTACTCCCTGTACAGGCTGGAAACAGTCGTTCTCACATGAGAAGGACGGCCTCTCTTATCTCCGGGTTGGCCGCATGCCCTTTCTTCGAGCAGGTTTCTAGGCGCACGTGCACTTCAGTGCACAACCACTTCAGTGGATTTCCCAGAGCGTCCGAACGGCTGGCGCTGCACTCTTCGACGGCGATCAGGGTGTCTCTGTCCTTTGGAAGCAAACTGTGGGGCTCCTTGGCTCGTTCGCCCCGCAGAGATGCCAGGGAAAGAACGTTGCCGCAACAACAACAGTTGTGCAACAGCTTCCGCAGCAGCAACAGCAGTAGGAGCTGGTTGTGCTGCTGGCTACGGGGCACCACTCGTGCCTTCTCTTCTCGAGCAGGCCCATTCCTTTCTTGTGAAGGAGATGCTGGACAGTCCGCTAAAAGCAGCTGCAATGACAACAGTAACAGCAAAAGCAGTGACAGGGACATAAAATTATATCCGTTGAGTGAACGTGTGCTGGCTTTAAAGGAGTGCAACGCGTCCCAAGTGAGGAACTTTAGCATCGTAGCGCATGTAGACCATGGGAAGAGCTCTGTCTCCAACGCAATTCTGCGGCGTCTGGGATCTATCGATCCCAAGAGGGACCCTCGCTTTCTGGACTCCTTAGGTGAGTTTTACGGTCCATGATGTGGGCGGCGGGCACAAAGAGACGGGCCTTCGCAGCCGTTTTAATTGTGGCAGTGTCCTGACAAGAAGGCTAATTAGTTCCCTCTTGGGTGTACAACAACGGCACTTTTCCATTGTTTGATGGGTACCTCATGGCGTATAAACAGCCACTCTGGGGTCCTCTGTCCGGAAATTTTCTGTTCCGTGTGTTCCTTGGAGCTTTGCTGCAGAAGTAGAAAATAGTCGAGGCATTACAGTGCGCGCCAGGACTTGCAGCCTCCTTTACGGACGGGGATCGGATGCTCCCCACGTGCTAAACCTTATAGACACCCCAGGCAAGTAGACCGCGTTTGATCTGTATCTTTCCTGTGTCCCCTCCTCCCCTCACAGCGGTTTGACTACTCTGTGTGTCTTTTATCTGTTCGCCTGTTTTCTGGCTACCTCCTCTGTTTCCCTTTTGTGCCTGACTCGTCAGTGTTTTCCTCTCATCCCGTAGTATTGCTTATGTATGGACATGGACCATCTAGCTGGTCCTCTTCAGACAAGTTCCTTTAGCGCCTCGTATGCCGTGTTCGTCCTGCCTATTATATCTCTCCTACTGCTGTGGCCTACCCTGTTTTCCCCGTCTTCCATTTTGCTGGGTGTTCTGTCTTCTGCGCCCCCCATTTTCTCTGCTGCAGGTGTTTCTGGTCTCCCTGTGTGGTTCCTCTCCCTCTTCCTGTCTCCTTCTTCTCGTGTGTCCATTTACTTCCTGTGCGGCTTCTCCTATTCTACCTTTTCTATGCCTTTTGCCCTTTTGTGTCTCCTGTCGCGAGTTTTACTTCCTATCTCTACGTCTGTCTCCTTCCCTTTGGGCCTGCCTTTCCGTTTACCTGAGTGCTTCATGCGCTTGGCCTGCCTCCTTTGTCTCGTGCTGCGTAGGCCACAGCGACTTCTCCTTCGAAGTGAAGAGGAGTCTCTGCGCCAGCGATGGAGCTGTCCTCCTCGTTGATGCCACTCAGGGACCCCAGGCCCAGACCTTCTCTCACCTGCAAAAGGCCCTCGATAGAAACCTGCCTCTCCTAGCAGCCATCAATAAGGCACGTTCGTGCTCATTCTACTACCCTGTCTGATACCGCCCTTGCTGCTGTTGCTGGCTTTCCTGCTGATCTTGCGGGATGCTTGTGATCCTTTTGGCTTGCTCGGCGTGTTTGTAGAGGTGCCTCAAACGCTTATTTCTGCTTCCGGTGCTTGTTGCGATGTACGCACGCCTCAGGTGGACCTTGCAGAGTCTGCCGAACAGCTGGCCGAGCTGAAGAGGACGGTGGGAGAGATAGTGGGTGTCCCGCCGGAGAGTGTGTTGGGAGTTTCTGCGAAGACAGGGGAAGGTGAGGGAGTGCTTGTGACTCATTGCTTTGAGTTAGGTATCATGGTTTAGCAAGTAGCTCCGGAAGTCAAATGATGAAGGGTCATGGCTCAGACCTTTGGGGTGTAAGGTTTAGTGCCCAGGGCTTAGGGCCTATTGCGGTGTAAGACGCAATGTGTAGGCATAAGGGTTCAGTGGTTGGAGTTAATGGTGTACCGTGTAGCTGTTCAGTGTCCAAGATGCGGCGTGCACGTGTGGTTAGGACTTTAGGCGTACGACCTAGTTCTGGATTTGGGGAGGCGGCTCGTTGTTGTTTGATGGTTTGTTGTAGGCATTGACGAGCTGCTGGAGGCGATAGTACAGCAGCTGCCGCCGCCTGCAGTGAAAGGTAATTCGGGAGCACCCTTGAAGGCGTTGGTGTTTGACAGTTTCTATGACGCTGCAAAGGGGGTGGTCTTAGTTGCCGTCATCCGAGTGAGCTAAGCCTTAGGCATTTAAACCTGAGGACTGTTCACATCAGCACGAGAGAGCGCAGATGTGCGGGGGGGCACGACAAACATGAACGCCGCTGTGCGCCTGTAAAACCCTAAGCCCTCAACCCTACGCGCATGGGAAACTCTAAACCCCAAGCGTCAGCTAGGGGTACTGTCTTGGGTCGCTTCAGGAGGGAAGGATAAAGGCTGGAGACGCAGTAACAGCCGTAAGATCAAAGCGGAATTTGCATATTCGAGAAGTGGGGTTTATGTTGCCCGAGAGACACAAGACAGATTGTTTGCTGGAGGGCCAGGCAAGTGCTGCTCCTCACTGGCCACCTTTGCGCGGAGCCAGGAAGCAGGAAACAAATGGATGACGGGGCGAAAGGAGTGTTGTGGGGGCTCGTGTTCCCTGCTGCTGTTGCAGGTCGGCTACATTTGCAGCAACTTAAAGGGGGCCTCCGACATCCATGTAGGAGACACTCTCTGTCTAACTCAGTGTCCCACACCGCCGTTGCCCGGATTCGAACCGCCCAAGCGCCTCGTCTACGCTGGTTAGCTGCTGCTGCTGCTGTCTCTGCTGCTGCTAGTCACTATCGCTTGGGTGCTGAAGTTTCTGGGTGCAATTGGTTGCTCTTCTTTGAACCTGCAGCTTGCGGAGACAAAGTAGTCGCCTTATCTTCCAGGTGAATATTAGCAAAGGGCTTGTTAGGATTTTGTGTTCATGCTTAGGGTGCTGGCGTGTGGGTATGTGTAGGGCTGTATCCGGAAGACCCTAGCGAGTACGAGAAGCTGAAGGTGTCTCTACAGCGTCTGATGCTGACCGACGCCGCGGTTGAGGCGCAGCCGGCAGTGTCACAAGCACTGGGCCCCGGCTTCCGCTGCGGTTTCTTGGGCACCCTTCACATGGAGGTGGTTCACCAACGGTAGGCTTCCTGCAGCAGCAGCAGCAGCAGCAGCAGTAGCATGCCTACCCTATTGCTGTCCTCGCCGAGAATCTCTTCAGTGCTGCTGCTTGGGGGCACGTGGGCATTTGCGAGGCTGCAAAGATTGAAGGGAAGGCGTGGTTGCGGCCGCTTGCCAGTATTCGCATTTGCTTGCAGTTGTGGTTCGTTTGTTGTTGTGCTTGTTCCTGAAGGCTCGAGGCTGAGTTCGGACAGCGTACGGTGTTGACATCTCCCGGAGTTACTTTCTACCTTGAGACACTCGATGGGCGGCGCCTTCCCGTCGGAAGCCCTGCGGAGCTCCCTAAGGGCTGCCGCGAACTCCTGGAACCAATGGTCAGTCTACAGGCGGGAACGATTTTCCAGTCTTCCCTGCCTCGCCCTTAGCCTCCCATCCTCTCAACAGCTACTCTTCCTGTCATCCACCGCCACGTAGCGGCTTCGCGAAGTGAACCTGTCGTGTCAGCCTGCTGTACCTGCCACTGGTTGTTTGTGGGGGGAGACGAAACTTGTCAGTGGAAGGGGATACGTAGACACTCAGGCATATTTGGGAGCTGAGCTTCTGCTATCCTATCCCCTCAGGCGAATCTCACCGTTGTTGCGCCAATGGAGTTTATGGCTGCCATCGACAGACTCGCCTTCTCTCGCAGAGGCGAACGCCTTGAGTGTCACATTCTGCAGCAGCAACAGCAAGCGCCGGTGCAGCGCTGCCGCGCGACTGCAGTTCGCCTGGTGTACAAACTCCCTCTCGCCGAGATCCTGGTAGACTTTGCCGATAAGCTGCAGAGCGTTACCAGCGGTTCGGCCACCTTCGACGTAGAGGATGCAGGCAAGCTCCCCTTGTGGTTGGTGCTGCTGCTGCTATTCCCAGTACCACAGCGTCGCCGGTTGCTGTTTGGTGGCGGTTGTGTTGTACTCCGATTGAGGGCACAAGACAGCGTGGCTGTGCGTACATCTGTAACCGTAGAAAGAGTCGTTGCATACGAAGGGACTTCGACTGCCCTGACAGTTTTTGACTGTGGCGGCATTAGGCTTCTGCACTCGCGCCGCAGAACCCTATGCTGGTGCGAAATGGCGGATATGCAACGGTGTGCGCTGCGTGTATGCACGCCCAGGGTACGAGGTTTCGAGAGTGTTGAGCGTTTGCTTCTTGGTGAATGGAGAGCCTGTAGACGTCCTGGGCCTCCTCGTCCATCATTCGAAGGCGAAAGAAGTGGTGAGGCTCGGGCTGGCTGTGCATGCATGCGCCCTTCGGAAGAGCAGAATAGAAGGCTTTTGAGATGCTTTGCCTGTGCGTGCACACGGGGAAGGGTGGGTAATCATGCGCCTGCGTGGACGCTGCAGGCGATTCGTCTGACGGAACAGCTGGGAAAGGCGATTCCTCCGCAGCAGTTTGAAGTTGCGGTACAGGGGACAGTGGGCGGGCGTATAGCTGCGCGTGCCACAGTGAAGGCTCTGCGGAAGGATGTGACGGCCAAGTGCTATGGAGGCGACGTCACCAGGAAGCTGAAGCTCCTCAACAAACAGAAGGCAGGGAAGAAGAAGATGAAGGCCATAGGAAATGTCCAAATTCCCCCCAAAGCCTTTTTAGGCCTCCTCAAACTCAAGGAGTGATGCCGCCCAAGGCCGCCCACCCTCAACTATGGTCTCGTGGGGTCACCTCAGCACGCATCACCTGCATTTCTCGCTGTCTTTTTCTCCGCTCATCTCTGTGACCGTGTCTCCCTGTCTACCGGTTTGCGGTTTGCCTATGCCTCTGTCTCGCCCTGCCCTTTTGGACGCTTCTTCCTGTCCCTATCTGCCTCTCTCAGCCCTCTCTTATTTATGTGCCTGTATCTTCTGTCTCTGCCCCACAGGCAACCACAGACTCCAGAAAGAGATACGCTCCTACATACCTCTTTCTGGAGGCTGTGGTTGTGTGTGCTAAGAGGCGGAATCTGTTTTTATCTCGGTTTTCAAGTCGGTGCTGTCGCACGTCTGGTGCACGGACACTGCAGCACATATGTATAGAAATAAGTTTCAAGTTTGTAACTATGGGCGGCGAGAAACATAGCCGCATACCAAGCAACGAACTTCCATTAAAGGTGGCTCCTGCTCCTGTAGCTGTTGAGGCTGATGATGGTGTTGTTGCTGCTCGTTGGTTGCGGCCAGTTGTGCCCGCCCCCACCGGCGCCACTTCCACGGCTTCCCCTCAGCCCCAACGCTGTAGCAACAACAGCGGTAACAGCTGCGCCTGTTGTTACAGCAGTCTCCACAGCAACTTTGACACCCCATGTAGCTCCAGGGGCGCGGCCTTCGTATGTCGTGAGTTTTGAGCTTGCTGCCTTTGCTGCACGCGCTGCTGCTGCTGGTGCTGCCGCTGCTGCAGTCAAGGCGACGGTCGTCTGCAGCGTTTGGTGTTAGCGCACTACAGTTCTGTCGCTTCGGCCTCTTTACTTGCGTTCGTCTCTGTACATCCGCTGTACAACAGGTGGTGCTGCAAGACGTGGTGCTGCAGGTGCTGTTGCTGCAGCAGTGGCATCCCTGCATATATTGCCTAACCCTCGTGTTCTGCGGCAACAGCAGTGAGAAGCAACTGCTGCAGCAGCTGTGCTTCACGGAGGCATGCAGGCGTAGCACGTGCTTCCTTGCCACCTCGTGCAGCTGCTGGAGCAGCACACGTGATAGTGTGGGGCTCTTCGTGCTGAGGTGTACAGACGCCTGGAATAAAAAGTTGAGCCGCCGCTGTGCGGGAGAGGCAGGAGCAGGAGTCGGTGTTGTTGCAGCAGGGAGAGCTGCTGCCAGTGGTCCCGGCGGTGCTGAAACAGTTGTTGTTGGGCGGCATATTTGAGCTTCTCCGCTGTGAGTATCTGTTGCTACTGCTGGAATGCCAGCAGCTGCCGAGACTCCTGGGCCCCACGATGGGGTCAACAGTGCATACATTGGTGGGTGTGGGCACTATACACCACTGGTTGAACCGTCTGTATATTATCACATTTGTTCACAAAAAATGACTTACTCCTTAGTATAGTCATTCAAAAGCTAACTACAGCTAGTTACAGTCTTCTATCCCCAGTTATGTGTGGGGCCCACGGGAAGCCCGGCAGGTACCGCACGAAGCGGGACCCGATGCAGTTGTCTGCCTACCCTGCAATTAGAGAATATCTAGTTATAAAATCTTAACTTGGATAATACTAGACGAGAAATACATGTAGGGGTTTCCCCTTCATTCCGAATTTGAGCTGGAATTGCGGTTGGCCACTGCGGCTGTCCCGTTTGTGTAGTGCAACAACGAAACAAAATCTGCCTCAGCCAGCAAGGCTACGGCAGGCAGCTGCAGCAGCAACTGAAGGAGCAGGAGCCGGCGTATGCATCGACACCCGCTCACGGCGGAAGCTCTACACCCGCCGCTGCCAGCACAGCAGCAACAGAGTCACCGGGAGGCGGTATACTCACGAATACCCACTCGGCAGCCCTGCTCCAGTGGCAGAAACAGCGGTCCAAGCAGCTGTAGTAGGGGGAAAGGCAGAAGCAGCACCAGCACCAGCAAAGCCGAGTGCAGCACAGAAAGGAGTACCAATGTGAGCTATCTTTAGGTCTCTCGTGCCTCGCTTTTAAAAAAGGGGGGATGCCGCTCATCTCCCCAGGGGTAGACACTGTCCCTGCCGTTGCTGCTGCTACTGAGCAAAGTGATATATCGGCAGAAGTAGTAGTATCAGCAGACGCGGGGGCTGGCGTTCATGCAGCTATTGCAACACACGCTGCTGCGCATAACACCTCAGGAATCTCGGAAACTCGAGTGTTGCGAACTACTGGGAGCCTTTCAACTGTCTTCCTTCTGTTGCACATACGCTTGCTCCATGTCGAGCCACAGCAGCGGCGGCACCAGCAGTGCCGGCAGCGTCAGCAGCCGCAGCTGAAGGGCATGCGCGTGGACACAGCAGCGCTGACGCGGAGCTTCACTGCTGCTCTGCTGCAGCACACTGGGGTGGTGGGAGCTGCAATGCTGCCATTCAAAATCTTGAGCTATGATTCTCGGCTTTCCCTTTCAATCATAAAGACGGACTCGACCTCTGCACCCATGCTTCTTCTTGCAGCTGCAAACATCCACTCCCTGCAGGCATTTTCTTCCGTCAGCAGCAACAGCAGCAATAAAGACAGTATCAGTGTGCCGTGTTGCTTGACTTTGGTGAGGACTGCAGCAACTTTGCATGCGCTGGCTTGTCCGAGGAGGCCCAACGCAGTGTTGCTGATGTACGGAGATCCTCATTCCAAAAGCAGCAGCAGGGACTTCCCGCATCTGCAGCAAGCATGAACAAGTACTTGAGGCCGCCCGGCCTCTTCCTTTGTCTTTTCTGTCTTTTAAGCGTCTGCTTAGTGTTCTTGACGTTTCTGATGATGCCCGGATTAGGAGGCATCCCTATTCAACTGTGAACTCAGTTTTACTTATTTCTTGCAGTGCTTAATTTCCCACTATACAAGCATACACAAACGTGTATGTACATACATAGACATGTTTCTTCTTGATATGAATACCAGCACGCGTACAGTGTCCACTGGTTATATATATATATATATATATATATCTATATATATATATATATATATATATATATATATATATACATCTCTCTCACTTAAACTCACTCCTTCAATCTATC
>CAJFCY010000266.1:0-19707 GCA_904066265.1 Eimeria zaria | reverse complement strand
ATATATATGCTACTGTTGTCTGGGCGGTGTGTTAACTGCAGCAGTAGCGAAACCAGGTGCAGTTATGGTATTTGATGGTATAGAGAGGGCACATTAATAGTATTAGTGCTATTGTGTTACTATGCTACAATGATAACGGCGTCATTTTCAATACCTCCTTATGTGGGTGAGATCACAGTACAAAGGTACTAACATCAGGATTATGTGAAACCTGCATGTCTTTTGCTGTTGCTGATTAACAGGCCTCGGGGAATCCTGTGGTACGGGCTCTATTTGAAGGGGTGAAAGTTGAAAGAGGGAAGATGGCAAAGGGCTCTCTGATCGGATCGCAGTTCTTAGCACAACTCAACAAGCTTATGGCCCTCATTGGCTCAACAGAAGCTCATTTTATCAGGTGAAAAAGCTGTTCAGCTAACCAGCCGCACAGAATAATTTGAGTCACCTCCCTTGAAACACCTAAGCAAACTATGCTTAGGGTGGTAGATGTGCGTGTTTGCGTGCGTCTGTGCATACATGCATGCACGCGGCAGCTGCTCCGATGTGCACACCTCGCTGCATCTGCAAGCAATCTGCCGCTGTTACAGCAGGGTGCTATGCACCATTTTGGGGTTTCGCTCACCTTTGTGTTGTGCCTATACCTTGACAGATGCGTCAAGCCTAACGAAGAAAAGAAACCTTTGGTGTGGGTCCAGAGCAAAGTGCTTATTCAGCTGCATGCACTGTCCATCATCGAAGCGCTGCAGCTGCGCCAACTTGGATATTCATATAGGCGTCAATTTCAGGTGTGTGTGTGGCAGACCCCCTTTCGTGCAGCGAATAAGACCAAGCAGAAAAAGCAGTGTCGCTTGTCTGTAATGAATGATAACAAAGCAACAAGAACCGCACATCTCGTTCCGTGCAAGGATAACCCTTCACAAGTGTTTGCTCGTCTGTTGGGATGTGTCGTGCGAACTTTTTAGGAATTTGTGGAGCAGTTCCAATTTATCGATTTAAGTGCAGCGAAGATGGAGGATAAACGCGCCGCTACAGAGGCAATAATTGCATCGGCAAACCTGCAAAGTGGTACGTCTTGCTGCTAGCTGCTATCTGGCGTCTGCCCCTCATGGGTTGAGGAGATGCATGGCTCTCCAAAGAAAAAGATTCATTTTCCCCTGCAGCCTGCCTGTTCAGCAAGCTGAGGTGGTGTGGCGTTGCTGTTATTTCTCTGTTCAGGTGCATATGCTCTAGGGAAAACCATGGTGTTCTTGAAACCAGAAAGTGCTAAGTATTTGGTCCACTTACAGCGCTCGCGTTTGTCTGCCTGGGGCCCTCTTATCGGGGTTCTAGAGGCAATCTACGTGCAGAAGAAGATGCAGAGCAAGAAACAGGCATTTGCAATATGCTCAAGGATATGCGCTCACGCACGGAGAAAGCTCGATCAGCACGCTTGATCCATTCTTCGAAGACGTGCATGCATCCAACGATTAAACAGTGTTGTGCATGCACGCATGTGCGCACTGAACAGTGTTGTCCATGCATGCATGCGCATGCATGCACCCGTTAAACAGTATCCTGCATGCACAATTTATTCCCCAATAAAACGAGGCGAGGGCCCCGTAAGCATAAGATGCGTGGCGGTGCATACACCGCAAACGCACCTCTGTTTCCTTACACGACAATGGCATTTATTTGGAATTTCAGGCCAAGGAAAACGCATGCATCCGTTGGCTGCTCCCAACTTGGTGCCTGCTTAATTTTAACGTGTACTTGAAGGCTGTGTAACAATAATGCAGCCCAGTAGCTGAACTGTGTGGATGCGTCTGTGCATTGCTTGCATGGCAAGAGACCATATGTACATGAACTACAGAACACGCAACGCAGCAACGCGCTGCATCCACAGCCTGTATGCATTTGCAGGATCTGTGTTCCAACAGCCTGTGTGGCCCCAGGCTTGGACAACCAGCAAGAAGCGAATATTGGGCCGCATAAACAGACTTACAACACAAAAACACTTCTGCTGGTGTCTTCACGAAACGCCACGTTGTAGCCTACGAACAGAATATCACAGCTCTGCACGAAATCGTTGTCCATTCACCCTCTCCTAAATATCAACACACCCGACCATCCTTTCAATTCAACTACAAAGAGCCTATAATATAAATAAAAAAATTTGTACGACGAACTTTTCTGCTACTACAAGTGCACTCAGACGACGTCAATAACCGGAAATGATGCACTCAGAGGTGGCTGCAAGCAGCATCCTGTGCATAAGATATTCATTCGCCTGCCATCCAGACGCGATAATATGCCACCATAAGGAGGCCTCCGTGCAGCTGGAGGAATGAGGTACATAAGCCACTGGAAAACCTGTTGTACAGCGGCTCAATACGTTTAGCTGCTCAGAACAGCGCCGCTTTATGAGTGTTCTGCATATATTCATATCCGTGAGTTCGCTGCATGCTACGACGACCTTGATACTGTAACCTCCTTAAACGGTAGCCCATTAAACTGCATCCCTACTTCCTCATCTGCCTTCCCTTGGGCAATAGCCACAAACAGTAACTTCTGGTGGTTTCCTTGCCAACTTGTGCTGGTGGTTCAAGAGAGGTTCCTGGCAGCACAGGTGCGGCCTCACAATGAGTTTCACTGTTGCACGGGCAGTCTTCAGATCTTTCTTTTCATTCTTCATGATCACCTGAAGTGCTGCCGATGGGGCCCCCAGTGTCACATAGTTTTAGCACAGGCGGCACTGCTATACCTGCTATTGTTTGTGCGTCGCTATCACTGGATGGTCCGCCGCAATTGCTGCTTGTGCTGCTGCGGTTGCTGTTCGTGCTGTTGAAGTTGCTGCTTGTGCTGCTGCAGTTGCTGCTCGTGCTGCTGCAGCCTCTACGCGTGCAGCTGCAGTTCCTGATTTTGCTGCTGCAGCAGCCGCTCCTACAGCTGCTGTCTCTGTCCTCAAGCTGTTGGACAGCAGCACCCGCTGCTGCTGGGGACAGTTCGCCTCCTTCTGTTTGTGAGCGCCTTGGGATGTTCATGAAGTTTGCCTCCGTCCCTAATTGAGAGCTAATAATACACTCGTCTTCTTTCTGCTCGGAGCACTGGCCACCTGCATGTAAAATCCATGAGCCGCTTTCAACAGCATTTGAAGCAACAGGCAATCTCGTGGCACTGCTAACAGCAGTAGCAGTACAACGTGGACTGCTTTCACTTTGTCTTGACCCCCTACCGGAGGCCCCCTTCCCCAGCTTGCCCTCCGCTTTTTTCAGAAGGTGGACAGAAAACGAAAGTCGCTTCGGCAAAGTCCTGTCGTTGCGGCTCGAACAGAAGCGTTTCCACTCTAGTTCATCTGTGGCGGTTTCAAGAGGCGTCAACCCCCTGTTGCACCGCACGCGATAATCAGCACCCTGAAATCAACAAGCAAAATAAAAACCTCGCCGATCCAAATCGAGTTTTTGCACTGGGTAACACAAAATATGAAGACTCTACGCCAAGTCTGTGTTATCTACTTCAACCAAATAGTGCAGCAACAAGGAAATGCCATTCGTGGCATTTGCAACACACTCTATGCGTGCAAGAGCGCAATGTGCATCAACATGCAGATAACCAGGAGGTGATTACTATAGAGCATAATTGAGATAACCTGCGGTAGCTTAATATGTAGCAGACTCGGGATACCCTGACGCTGGTCAATATGCAGCATGGTGCAAATGGCATGTATGTTCTTAACACACGTGACCTGCAGGTCTTTAATATGCAACGCATTGCGGATAGCCTGCTTGTGCTTACACGGCGCAGAAGAAGTCGGACTATTGTTGGCCTTTCGAGAGCGTCGAAGAGCGGCGTTTGGCCATCACTGCGTTGCTTGTTGAGCATCTCTGGAACGGTATTCAACAGCAAGTCTATGACATTCACGTGGCCGTTCTTTACGGCATAGTGCAAGGGAGTGTCGCCCTCATTGTCGCGAATCTCAAGGAACTGCCTCTGGCTGGTCTCTCCACCTACAAGGACATGCTAACAGACACGAAAAGAATCAAGTGTATCCACACATGTCCTCCTACCTCCGGTACTACAACAACTCTACAAAGCCTGAGAGGACCCACCTACTTAGGCTCGCCCGTCTCGAGCCTCCATCACGTCAACTGCATGCAGCAGCTAAGCTCAGACCATGCAATGCGGCAGCAAGCCGTAAATTCCGATGCACTGCACTGCACTGCACAGTTATTTCACACGACACAAACTATTCTGCACTCAAACAAGTATGCACGTGTCCTGCCTACCTATTTGTTCGAGAATCCACTTCAGGCATTTCGCGTGGCCGTAGGCAGCAGCATAGAACGCGAGCGTTTGGCCGCGATCGCATTTAAGCTCAGTCAGCGGAGGTAATGTTACTCGTTCCTTCAGGGGTTTATCTTCATAAATACATTTGAACAGATCCAGCACCTGTTCATCATCTTTACTTGGGCGTCGCAGCATGTGGTGAAACAGAGACATGCCTGATGTCTTACTCGTAGCGTGCACCAGGTGCCTGAATACCATCAAAACAATATATCTTGTATATAAACCATAACGGCAAATAGCCACTCTTGCTCATGGCAGGAAACATGTGCTTGAGCACCGTCAAAACAAGCAAAGAGACTTACAATAATAACATATATCATAAGTTCAGTGGTGTCCAATCGCTACTACGTGCATGTGGGCACCAGCTACAGAAAAGAAGCGGGGGCTATACAGTGAAGAATTCAAGCGCACGGCTCTTCTTTCAGCAAGTTAAACACATCGGGGCCCAGCATATCCACGACGCATTCTGGCCAGCCTGACACTTTCGACGGATTCTCTTCAGAGCTGCTGTCCTCTGTAGCTTCACCACTCGTTGAATCCTCTTGATCTCGACTCGTATGAAGCTGCTGTTGTTTCGAACCCTCGGCACTGAGTTCCAGCGAAATAGTATGCTCTCGCCACCTTAGCGCTGTCGCGTTTTCTCCCCTCATACGCCTGCGACAAGAAGCCTCATCTCGTACTGTTGCATGCTGCCCAAGTTTCCGACGCAAACCAGCCTGCAACCTCTCTGCACCACTGCATGCAGCAGGCATACAACGAGAAGAAGCCACCACCAAACCGGTTCTGCTTCTCTCATCGCCGATCTCTTCTACCTCTTGGGAGACGCTGTTGAGATCGTCGTATCGTATACGAGCCTCTTCGTTATTGCCACGTCTGCTGCAAGAAGCGGCTGCAGCACTGCTCAACAGTGGCTGACATCTCGAAACGCTAGATGACCTCCTCCTGAATAATCTGGAAACGCCTTCAACGTTATTCTCCTGTTTCTGTTTCGGGTTCTGAATTGCCGGAGGGGCCGGAGAGCTGTACCCGCTACTATCTTCGCTGCTGTCTGAGATGGTGATGCACTCTTGTAAAGAGCAAACAGAAGAACCAGCCCATTCCGTCTTGGTTATTGCTTTCTTAGTGCTTCCATCGTGGAGTGCACGCGAATCGGAGTCCGGCATGAGCATAACGGACCGGTTAGGGCACTTTGCTTCTGTACTTAACAACCCCGTCTCTCTACTTTCTATTGAACCACGGAGTGCTGGCTGTTGCTCGTCTGCCAGTTCACGTTTAGGTCTTCTCAAAGAAGCCGGATCGTGAGCAGGTGCAGCCGATGACCTGCTGCAGCTACAGAAAGCTCTTACTTGCCTTGCAGGAGTTTGTTTCTGAAGAGCCTCTAGGCACCCCTGTTTAATCGCTCCTGCCCTCGGCACAGCAAGACCCATGTGCAGCAGCAAGGCATCTCGTGGATGTTGATTCTTGTTCGGTTTCGTGTTCCTCTGCGAATGAAATAGCTGCTGCTGAAGGAATGCTCGCTTTATGCAGCGCTGCTCCTGCTGCAGCAACGCCCGCAGCCTCCGCTTTAACTGCCTCGGTGATGACTTCTTACCTACTGATTCGTTTTGCTTTAAATCCGTCAATTCAACTTCTTTTACCTGTTCCATCTTCTCAAAGTTCCAACACCGCACAATGTGTTGAGTATTGTGGTCTTAGTCGAGCCAAGGGAAACACACGGCAAGAGCGTTTTCCACGCGTCTATAAGAGTACGCAACAGCACACGACAAAGACACGGTACGACATCCTGCTGCAACGGTCTTTAGTCAAAGACAACCAACTCCGGGTCCAACGTCGAATGTAGACAAGGGGCTATATTCAAGACTGCCAATGAAGCTGTCCGAGAAGGGCAATACACTGTTCTCCTTAAATTAACAAGTAAATTTCGCAGCTGGAAGATCTTTCGACTGCTGATTTCATGTTTCTGAGCTCACCTGCAGGTCCAAATGAAGCTGGGGTGTAGATGAAGTCAACGCTCGAATATTCAACACACAGAGGCGGACATATGAATGCGTGCGTAAACATGAAATGCCTTTCACGTGCTTATGGGGCACCTTGATTCCTCAATATACCTTACAAACAAGGCGATCTCACCCGCAGTAGCATTCCTACGGGTCGAAAGGCGTATCCTGTCCACAGGCACAAACTCCTTCACAGCTGCCATAAGATATCGTCTTCTCCCTCAACAACCCCCCAACATCATGGGGTGTAAGCGCTGGCGATTTGTGAAATCTGAAGACAATGAAATCTGCATATCTGGGCACTCAACAGCACGCAGCTGGTGATTGCCTTGCCTCTCTGTCTTCAGTACCTCAAGGTGCTCTTGGTGGAAGTTAAGCAGACACAAAGTATTCTTACTTCAATGCAAACACATCACTCTTACAAGTAAAAAGAGGGAAGGGAAACAATAGCTGAGGATCCGCAAATGTGGGCAATCAGGTTGGGAGGAGGCCGCTGTCTTTGGTTGAACACACAAAACAGGTCAAAGACTCCAAAGGCTTACTTCAAGAATTATCTCGTCTTTATATCTCAGTTTAAACACTTCCACGTCTTTGAATGGAGCTGCTTAGTAAACAAAATTCTTTTGTGGTCCACTGGTCCACTGGGGCTTGCTACGTAGTGCCATGACAGCAACCACAGCTGTTGTAGAGCAGCACTGCCGCACATCAAGATATAGCTAAAAAGTGTTTTAAAAATGTAAAAGCATGCATTAAGCACGTTAAAAACACGCAGGGTTTGAGGATTTAAAGGCAAGCAGGACCACTGGAAAATAAGTAGTCAACACATCGAAACTGTGCAGCAACACAGCACTGAACCGATGGGTCAGTGTCTCGCGTATCAATGGGTTCACATATTATCTTTATATTACATTCTAACAATTTTAATGCATTTATATATTGAATGATATCATATGTGTGCTGGTGTGGCTCGGAACTCGCCGTTCTTGCTGTAAAGAGTTCATGCAACTCGACATAGGTAGAGTTGCGTGGCTCACTACAATCTCTTACACCTGCCAGTTATTTGTTTGTTTAACACTTAGGAGCTGTGGAACACCAGCGTGCAGAGCACGAAGAACACCATAAGACTCAACTAGTTCTAATTTGTATAGGACAGGCTCGAAATAGGATTCGTCTGCACGGGCAGAGTGTTAGCTCGCCCACTTATTTCGAGCGCAGACAGCAAATGCAGGAGGGGAATTAAACAAATACTAAACATCACGGATATTATATATCCTGAATTCAGGATATAGACGCTGCACATTGTAAGTGAACTGTACATGTTACGATACAACGGTGGCAGGGAGGCGACGGATGGGCTGCGCCGTCTCATTAGTTGAATGAGACTTTTTTCACCAATCAGATTTCGACTCACCTTTCTTTAGCCAAGTTGAACTTGTTCCTCTTCGTCGAGCTGCCCCGCCGCTTTGTCTTCGTCTTCCTCCTCAGTTTTGTCGCACGTTAACCCACTAAGTGCTTGGCATCCTACGGAGTATCTACGCCTCATGCATGATTTACTCGTACAACTCTCTAGAGAGTTGCATGAGGCCTAGACTAGCTTTGCTATGCTGAAGTGAGGCTGTTGTCTTTTCTGCTTGAGCGTCCTTCGAATGCATCTTAGGCTAGGTAGTGCATTTGTTTTCTTCCTGCCTGTGCTTGTTTTGAATGCGTCTTAGGCTAGCTAATAAATAAACAACTAAATTACTAAGATATGTTGTCCTACTAGGTTTCGAGTTTTGGATTTGTTAACAATCATTGAGAAAAGAATCAAAAATGCCATTTCCCAGTTCTTGTTGTTGCTGATTTCGAATACTTTTGGTGACTGAATTGCAACTGCAGAGATGTAATGCACGAACGATCATGAAACATCTTATTCTAGTAACACTATAAGACAAGTTTATTGTCGCATCAAATAGTAGTATAGATGTTTCTGAATTCGAACTTCGAACTGTTCACCAGGTCACATTAAGTCAATCGTCTCAACCGCTCGAACGGGCTCCTTGTGTTTTGATGGCTTTAAGGAGTTGGCAGACTTCGCGAAGAATGACACTTTGTTCTTCTATCAGGTCGCGTAGTACCTTCGCCTGCACAGTTTGTCACACTCAACCGTTTTACTGCTGTACTCATTCCCCTTATACGACACGCGCATGCATGCGTAGACTTAAGGAAATACTCAACTATCTTGCATGTGTAAGCTTAAGAAAATACGCGGGCTACACATTAGAGTGTTAGCTGCTTGGAGTGCCGCCCTTACATCTGTGGGTCCAATCGCTCCTTTTTGCATTTTTGCAGAACAAGTTCGGGGACGCTCAACGGTTGCTGCTGATGAGGAGGGCAGTAGATGCTGCCTTGATATGTTTCTCTCTTTTGATGCAGCTTGTATCTTCACAGGACTTCGGGCCTTTCGTGTTCCCGTTCCTGCAGAACCAACACAAGACACCGGAGCACGCCAGGCACATTGCTTATATGCATGGCACTATATTTTGTTGAAGTGTACGCTGATATTAGTCCTTCAAAATGTAATTCAAGTGCAACCAGTTATCCTTCACATGAAAAATGTTCTCGAAAACCGCGCAGACCGCGGAGACAAAAAAGGCATCCAATAACACCTGCGTACATCCTACCAACCCTTCTTATTCACATGTGCACTTCGGCATCAGCTTTGAACATTCTTATCGCGTATACGGGAGGCATAAACACTTAGACAGGCGCCACGTCTCACGTAATGGACAGACAGTCTGCGTGCGGATATCGGAAGCGGCAGTGGGAGAGCCTTGGCCTACCTGTTTTTTGCATCACTCCTTTGTTTTCATTCGGGGGCGGGACTCTAACACCTGCTGTACTTGCCCTCATTGTGGCGCTTATTTCGGTGTTTTGCATATGCGTCAACACCGAGGCGAGCCACTCGTACAGATCCATCATTAAGATCAGTTCTGAAGAGGCCTTAAACTGACGAATGCCCGCATGCAGTGAACGCGGGTGTCCTGAAGAGTGTATGATTTGCTGCTGCTTTCCATATGCGAGAAACTCCACAATGAAGTCCGGAGAAACCTTCGACATCTTCCCTTCCAACGAATCCACAACAGCAGGCCGCAGCAACAACGGCGTGACTGCAACCCCCGCAGCTGCGGCATCATACAGCGTCTGTGTATCAACCCGCGCCCCACGCGTCAGCACATTCGGCGATATAAATGGCTGCGCTACCAGCCGTACAATGGGGTCCCTTAAAGGCGGCCAGGCTTGGTCACTAATGAGATGCATTGCATAGCCCGATATGCGAGCCATCTTAGCCCAAAGATAGCTGTCAGATCTGCAGGGAACTTCGGCCTTAGAGGAAGGCTTCCGCTTAGGCGAGAACAGAGGTATCAAATCTTTAAGAGGAGGAGCAGAGAGCGAGTTGCAACAAAGTTGAAACACAGCACGCAGCAACAAAGCCGAAACATCAAAGAGCCAAGGTGGATATGAAGCTGTTGTGGCTCGAACAAGTGCCTGCCTGTAGACGCAACAACACAGTTGAAGCCATCTCGCATGCAAATTCTTAAAAGAGAGGAGCCAAAGGCAGTACAAGCAACAGGTGGGGCTGGTGCCACAGTGCTTAGGGCTAGTAAGGCAACAGCTAGTAAGACAACAAACTACAGAGACAACGGACCGAAATGCCTCATCATCGTAATTCCAGAGTTTTAGAAACGCATGCCGCACTCTCCTGAACGTCGCTGGCTCCGGCGAACCGGCGGTGCTGAGAACGAAAAAGCAATACAGACAAAAGAACGAATTAAAAGATAACAGACCACACTGATTACTGAGATATGATTTGTACACAAATATATCAGTAAATGTTCAAATCGTACGAGTACAGCGATTGGCAATCAACTTTCTCTAATTTGGGTTATACACTATACGGTGACAAGCGTTGTTACACGCTCCGTAACACACTCAAGGAGTGGAGTGTAGTATATATATATATATATATATATATATATACAATCATAGGTTTGTCAGTACCGAGAGATTAGGGAACCTGCTACATTTTGAGGCGTGGTGCAAGCATATTCGCATTTCTACTGGGGTGGGTCTGGTTACCTCTGTTCAAATGGCAATGTGCATGGGGAAACTGCTGGCCCTGCCGCTTCGTCATAGCCGAAATTCACAGGCCGATCGATCTGTGCGCGCATCATCTTCAGGTACGCCTCCTCCTGTGCGTGCTGCTTTGCCATGTGCGCGTCTAGCAGCTGCTTCTGCAGGAGCTGCTGCTGCTGGTGCTCCTGGATCAACTGCTGTTGTTGCTGTTGTTTCACTTCCGGCCTCGTCACTACGTTTTGTTTGCTTGCGTCTTTCTTTGCTGCTGAAGGTGGCGCAGCTTGCCGCATCGGCTGTTTTCGGCTTATTAGTTGACCTTTCGGGTCTTCGGTTTTCAGGGCTTTCGCTTCCGTTGCCACCTTTACCTCAGCTAAAGATTTGAGGAGAACAGCTGCAACATCGTGCATGCGCGGTGTTGCAGCTTCGGGCGGGCATGCAGGCGGCAGGTTCCCGGAGCTGCAGCATGTAGCATTCATAGCACAGCATCAAGATATTTTGGCCACAGAGACAAATGAAGTGAAAAGCGAGGTGGGATGAGTCAGTCTGCAGTGCAGCGCGATACCGCAGTGATACTCAGGTGTCTCAGACGGCCAAGAAAGCGGACGAAGAAAGTATATGATCTGAATACTCACCTCACTTCTTCCACTTCTTTTTCATCAAGTCCCAGTAGCTGAACGAGGGCCTCTGCTGACAGGGGACAGCGTTGTGCCTCCTTCGTCAGCTGTGGGTGAGCAGCAGCGGCTCCTGCCTCTGCTTTGTGCATCAGCAGAAACAGCGAGTTGTACAGAACAAATCGCATGCGATATTGGGCCGACTGGAGCAGTGTCTTGTTGCAGCGCCGAATCAGCAGCAGCTTCGACAGTGACAGATACTGGCAAATCTTAGACACTACGCGAGGGTTTTCCCAGACCATATTGGGTTCCGGGGGCCCCTCTGACGAGGAACAGAGCTGCCTTGCAGCTGACAACCAGACATTCGGATCTGACTTCGTCTCAGCTGCGGCACTTCGCCTCCTCTGGCTGCTCGAATCCCCTCCCGAAACCTGTTTGAAGCTGCTGCTGCTGCTGTTGCTGCTCTTGTTGCGCGCTGATGTGTCTACTACTGCAGCCCTCAGCTCCCCTTGCTCCTCTTTAGCTGCTGCAGCTTTGGCGGCCTCTCTGTGAATGTTTCGTTGGTCTGAGTGACGTGCAGACGTCTGAAGAGCTGAGGAGGAAGCGAGATAATGTTCATTTACTAGAGAAGAACCCTCCGCCCGAGCTGCAGCCCCAGGCGCAGGGATCGGTGCTGCCTCCCGTGTGTCGCGTTCGCATTGAAGGAAGGCGGCACAGGCGGGGCAGAGAGAAGCAGCCTGCTCAACGGGGAGGCGGTCGTCTAACGGGAGAGACAGAGGAACTCCATGCTGAGAGGCATGCAGTGTACTGGCTACCTCAGCTGACCGCTTGCCGCAGCGAGAACATCTGCCTGTAGGCGCAGCAGCAGCAGCAGTAGCAGCAACTGCCGCATCACCCTTTTCGCTTTTTGCTTCTTCTGCACGATAGCCACCGTTCGAGTCAACTGGCGGAACCCCAGCCTCAGCACGCGACCAACTGCAGCAGGGGCAACAGCAGCAGAGGTGGTCGACAGCAGGGTTTACTCCAGGGTCTTGTGCATGCTCTGCTCGCAAGCGGCAGCAGCGGCAGCCACAGAGCAATTCGCCTCCGTCTTGAGCACAGTGACTAATGCAAGGATCTTCGAGACAGTTAACTGGCTGCATCTGGGGGTGCTGTGATTCGACAGCAGAAGAGTAACCGGGAGGAGGAAGCCGAAACTGCTGCCTCCCGTCCTCGCGTTCCGCATTAAGAGGAGAGGGGCTGCCGGACACCCCATATGCGCGCATCCCAGAGGGTACTGTCCATACACCCGGATCCGGAGCCAAATGCCCACCGCCCCCGCATCCTCCGCGTGAGAGAGGCGACGCTGCTTTTGCTGTTTTTGCTGCTCCTGAGGGATTGCTGCTGCGGCTACGCCTCGAATTCGCCCGCCGCTGAACGCCCCTTCCTCCAGGCTGCTTTCTAAAGAAGAGCAGTTCCCTGGGCGAGGCGCTGACGCCAATTTGTTTGAGGGTTTCCTCATCATCACTGACGGTTGCAGCAGCTGCAGCAGCAGCTCCATCAGCAGCACCATCAGCAAAGAGAGTGGGAGTTGCCGGGGTGATGCTGGGTGTTGCAGCTCGTGTATGCACCGACTGTCTGCCCACACTCGTCTTGAGCTCGTCAGGCGAGCGTAAAGACTGACGAAAGCCCCAAATGTCACAGCCTAGCTCAGACGATGGCTTCCCCGCTGCAACTCCTGCACTGAATTCAACTCGCTGTCTTGTGAATGGCTGCTGCTCTGCTTGCTTTCTTATCTGTTTTTCCTGCTGCTGCTCGGGCAGCGGGGGGCTCAAAGGAGCATTGGCTCCATGTCGCGCCAAGCGCTGCGAGGGAAGACCGGCTGCGTGTAACGAAACTTCCTTAGAATTTTTTTCTAGAGGCGTTGGCATCGGGTTCAGCAAAGTAACGACCTCTGGCTGGCTATGGAGGGAAGGCGGCAACGTCGACGGCACACAGATGCCTGAGGGACCCTGACTTCCCAGGTCCCCCACAGCCGCTGCATAAGCACAAGATAAAGGATTTAAAACAGCATCTCGCGGGGCTACCTGCAGCGGCCACGCGTCTGTTGCATGCAGCAGAGGTGAAGAGGCAGCCGTTGCGTAGTCAGGGAGGACTTGACGACGTCGCTGCCGCGTTGGGTATCCGTCTTCCCCCGATCTCCTGATTCTTCCGCTTGGCATGCCAGCAGCAGGCAACGAACAGGGGCTGATACGCGTCAATTGCCTCTTCTCTGCTCTTGAGGCTCCCTTCGCTCCCTCCCCCCACGTCACAGACACTGTCGCCGAACGAGGAAACCTCGACAACCCTTGGAATGTCTCTTGAGGAGAAGGGCCAAAGGTGTACGGGCTGCCGTCGTGGCCGTCGCGAGGCAGCCCCTCCATCGAATCAACGCAGGGAGTGGGCCACTGCATAAATCGCTGCTGTTGCACAATCTGCTGCCGTCGCTCCCGTTGTTGCTGCTGCAGCTCCTCCTGCCTACGCGCAAGTGCTGCTGCCATGCCGCCGGCTTCCCCGTCTTCTCGTCTCTCTGACCATCTCCATGAGCTTGAAAAACCGCCGGGGCCGCCTTCAAATGTGCCTACATCGCCATCCTGGCCCCCACGATAACTCGCAGCTGCACGGTTAACGCGCCTCTCGATAGGCTGCTGAGGAGGAGGTGGAGGCAGCGGTCTGTCCTGAGGCATGGCGAACGGCTTCGACCGTGACAAACGCAGCACCTCTGCCTTCAGCTGCTGTTCCTGCTGCCGGAGAAGCCGCTGCTGAGACATAAGAGCTGCTATATCGCAGTTACCATTCGCGTACGAGGCCATTGTCGGAAGCAGGGCTTGAGGGAGCGGCCGTTGCTTAAGTGCCCCGGAAAGTATAACGCAACACAGGCAGACAGCCTGCAGGGGAAAGCAGGCTGTCTGGATGAGTGGACGGGGGGGGAAAGAAGTGACAACATCGGGACGTGCAGAAACCCAAATGTTGAACTCTTCTTAGCCATGCTGAAATGCCGGCGGGAAAAGGGGAGAAGAATCTCCAGGTTTCTTCTACTAAGGCCTTTGAAGCATTATACGTGAAAGCCATAGACACTTGGAGTCTTCAGAAAGGTCGGAAGCCGCCAGTTATCCTAGCGATTTCCTTGTGTTCATGAAGGCACCCACTGCAAGTTGGCACTGATAGGGTGCGACGCCCGTGTCTATAGATGCGTCTATTTACTCTTTCGAGTGGATAGCTGGATATTTTATCCCCAACAAAGCGTTTAAAAGGACAAAATGTCGTCCAACGATGCCGCCGGAACTCGCCAAGCCGTCCAAGCTTTCCGGCAGTTCCTCCATAGACGCCAAGCAGCACCTCGTGCGCACGGTCTTCGTTAAAAACTTCGTGATATGACAATATATGAGAAAGTTTCTTTAAAACAACAGGAGCCGATGCGATATTACGGGTGCCTTGATCAGAAGGTCTAGAGCCCAACGCATGTGCAGCCGCTGCCTACACATGTGTTGGATGGTTCACAGTAAATATCGAGGAACGGTGTTCTTCTATGAATTGTTGTTCAAAGTTTTGCAAATTTTCATTGAAAAAACAGACAAATAATGCGCTTATCACAAGAACAGCAGATCTTCCGTTTCATGCGAAAAGTCAATCAATGATGAAACAGCAGCCACTCGACCATCGCTCAGACTGCTGCCGACATTGTCGTCTTTTCGACTCATGGTGCTACTGAGCATTACTAGAGCAACAATGTAAGTACGAAACAGACTATATTCTACGTGCAAATTCGAGAAGGTCCCCAAATCTCGCCCTAATTGAATAAACAGGCCGAAACCCTTGACCGTAGACACGCTGGGGTTGTGAACTGCTCATGACGGGAGAAGGTACACAGAAGAGTTGGTACTTGTTGAGGTTGCTATTTGAGAATAAGTAACATTTTAAGCTGATAGGGGTCGTCTAAGACCCCTTGACATCCATTCAAACAACTGATCGAGAGTTTCGAGACGACGAATCGTCCTCTAGGGCATTCCTCAACTGCCTCTGTCGCACATGTATTTAACACCTTTTATGAACATTTCACCTCACATCTTCTCCGTTTCAATGAGTCTCGAGACAGATCTGTATCTGGTCAACTACCATCCCCCGATGCTTCATTCTCTGTTTCCCATCAGGGTCATCGGTAATCAATTCTTAACTGTCTCACATCTCCGGAACATTTTATGTTTCCCTATGCACGTTTCTCAGATTAATCAAGCGATTTTGCATGTTAAATGATCTACCATTTGCTATGCGCCCATTCTCCTTCGTAGGCTCTATTTATTATCGCTTTCTGTGATCTTAAGCCTGAAATTAGTTTTCTACGCCTGCGGTATTTGCTGAGCCTCTCAGCATTCATTAGCTAGAAAATGGTTGAAACACTCTAGCCGTATAAGCTAATTCAAATTGGCGTGGGCTGCAGGAAGCTTCGTTGCTCTTGCCTGAAACCCCAACCTACATGGAAGTTGCTGCTGCTCCCTTGTTGCTGCTGTTTAGCTGCTGCTGCTGAAGGAAAGATATCAGTATCCTATAAGCCTGACAAAAGAGCAGTATGGCCTGACAGAAGCAGCACTATGTGGTCTTTGCTTAGACTCGCTTGAGTTGTAGAAACAGCCAGCATCAAAGAATGCAGGCAGAAAAGTAGCATATGCTGCAAATCACCAGTTGCAAGGACACCATCAAGGGTTGAACCTCTGATTTATAGATTATGTCTTATATATATTATATTATATAAGGATCTTACGCATCGCTGGTGGGGCTTCAGATGTCCTCTGACAGACGATATCGCTTAGTGGGCTGCGTTTGCATCTCCGTATTGTAACACTCTTCAAAATGACTGCTACAGTTGTATACCCCCAACGTGCATGCCATCCCCAGCACAGTTGATGCATCAACACCGTCGGGTGTGCATTACCTAGCTGGTTTAGGTGTCTTCGTTGGGTGTTGCTGTGTGCGCATGCAACCACTGAGTTTAAACTCAAGTGCACCTTCTATACTGCTTCGAAGTAGACACCGATGGGCCCCGTATTCACTGCATTTTCCGTTGCATACACGCCTAAGTTTTTTTCAGGTGTATGCGCCACCTAACTTTGGTGTTCTAAGCCGGGTAACTCTAACAAAGCAAGGGGGGCCCCTTGTACCTTTGGGGTTCGCTCTCATAACGGCCGCTTTACGCATGTCATACAAATGAAAACTTGACTTGAAACTACATTAATGATTGCTTCTAATTAAGAGTCTGTCAGCCGTCTCTACGGGTACCTTGCAGGCGTACAGCTATTTATATTTGAGTTGAAGGGTCTGCGTTTCGCTCCATATGTTTTCTTCCTTCTACTTTATTGCAACATATTTTGTTAATAATTCAACAAAATTCTTGATGGGCGGTAACAAGAGCCCCAAGCCTTTGCGCAGAACAATCGTGGGGTAGAATGGAGTCAAACAACTCACGACAGCAGTTCATAAAATTCAGCTTGAACCTCGAATCCAGTCTACATTCTCCCTGGGTACACCGGATAAATGGCCTGGGGCTGCTTATGGTGCGAAGAGGAGACAGAGTTGGCAGATTCCTTCATGGGTTGCAACAGACCTCCTTGCAGCAGCGCGTCTTGCTACCGCACAACTCACTGCAGTTTTCGCCTACTGGCACTCCCAGGCGCAACACAGTTACTCAGAGCAAGCCTCCTTTTGATGCACTAATACCTATAACACTTGCTATGGAACACTTTATTCGCCGTCAGTGACAGCCTGCATGCCCGCAGAAATACAGAAAACAACAACTAGTGACAGACCTTAGATAGGGAGTACCAAGGGTGAGCTGCTGCTGTTCTCTTCCTTGTTTACCCTAGACAGGTGCCATCTTCTATACATTTGGACACAACAAATCAGTCTCTTCGCTTCATTTACTATTTTCCACGGGGTTGTCTCATGGATGCCACGATCGCATCGGCATCGAAAGCAGGAACTCAAGAAGCAAGCCATTTCATTTTAAGCAGGCAGTGGTCCTTCCTGCTATATCACCATTAAAATTTTATTTAATTTGTATTTACGAATGAATAAAAGGGGCGAGTGCAGTGCATTTCTTTAACAACTGTCGCTGAGCTGTACGTACCCCGATGAGGGTATGAGCGCCTCTTGAGCTGCTAGGTTTATTCGCAATTTCGACTTGCATTTCTGCCTTAAGTTGCCTTTAAAGCAGAAACTAATGATTAACACAAGCTATTTAAACAGCTTCGCTTAATATTTCTAATGTATATTAAACTCTAAACCTCCGCACGAACTCCTAGCCTCTTGATGCTCTCTTCTTTATCATCCCAGCCCCGAACACTGCTACCACCTGTAGCGGCTCCTTTAGATGCCTCTGCATGCGTTTGCCTAGCCTCTTCTGCATTTCATACTATTTAATTTTGTTTAGCCGCATGAATTAGAGTTATTTGAATATATTTGTCAGCTCCGGGTATCTACATCACCCGGCAGCACTGCAGCCGCAGCGGCTTCCTCTTTTGTTGCCGCCTCCTTCGTTTGATATTAGGGTCTTCGGATTGTTGCATGAGGCGAATCAGCTGCGGTTCCTCTTTTTATTGGACTGCAGTCAAGAGGGAGAATGGATCTGCGGCGTCTGGCAGAGGGTGGAGGGCAGGGGCCCCCCGCCTCTCCTACTGGTGAAGCTGGGGAGCTGTCTTCACTAGATGACCTGCAGCAGCGTGTTGAGTGGGCTCAGCGTATCCTTGATGACCGGACTCTTGTGCCTGTTCAGCACAAGAAAGTTCAGGAGAAGCCTCACAGCGTGCTACATCTTTTATGGGGAGCAGCACTTGTTCTTTTAATAATATTTGTACGCCGTCTGCCACGCTTTCCTGGTGTTGTTGTCCCAGAGAAGTTGGAGGAAGGCGATCCTTTGTTGTATTGGGAGTCGAAGAACATCATAGGAGATAATCCTGAAGAAGGAATGCAGCTACGTTTGCGAAACAATCCGCATGTTGCAAAGGGTTTCTTTGGGTTTGCACAGCTGTCTAAAGAAAGCTTTGATCGCCGTGATAAGGCTTCACAAAGAATACATACCTTTCAGAAGCAGATGGTGTCAGTCTTTAACCCTCTTATTGCTGTTACAGATCGTATGTCTAACCTCGTGAAGCAGCTACCTCCTCTTTCAGACACAGTCCCCAGCAATGTGGGTGATATACGTGCTCAGCTACAACATTTATCTGAAGCAGAAACTGCTGCTTCAGATAAAAAAGAAGAATTTATAGAAGAGTGGAGTGCTCATAGAATGCGTAAAGAGCTGTATAGTGACCCTAGTGTAGCTACAGCTCTACGCAACCTTATTGATATTGATTCAGCTTATATGCATAAGAAAATTGCATTGCTTGACTTTCTTGTTAGTGAAGCCTTGAAGGCTGCAGAAGGAGCTACTATGAGTTCTATCGCTATGAAAGAGTATCAATTTCTTGAAAGTAAATGTAAAGCTGCAGCACATGAGGCAGAACGACAAGCAGCAGCTTGCATGCACCTGCTGCCACCCCAAGATCACTGGCTTCTCCTGCTATTCGTTGAAAACCTCCCACCCGTTCCGCCTTCATCTCCTGCACCGGCAGAAAACCAAAAGACAGATTAAAGTGTGCATGCCCACTTAGACGTTCATGCATGCATGCATGGATGCATGCATACATGAATACAATCATCCATGATTGCATGCATGCATTCATGCATGGGTGCATGCGATTATCCATTTGTGGTTGCATGCATTCATGCATGCATGGATGGATGCATGCATTCATGCATGGGTGCATACGATTATCCATTTGCGGATGCATGCATTCGTGCATGCATGGATGGGTGCATGGATGCATGCAGCTTTTTGCTTTTTGTGTTTCCAAGGATTTTTTAAGGGCGGGAGGATTTGTTTCAACGGCTTGGAGTTCGTTCTTCTGAAGATGCCACACGAAGGAGAAGGGTGGATGTCCCCGGCTGTATATACACCTGATTGGCAGCTGAAGTTGATATTCTCCAGTATCTTCTGAAGACAACAGTTCGTTAAACAGGTCCTTCTTGCTGCTGATCTTCGCAGCAGCAGCAGCAGTTGCTTGTTCCTGCCAGCAGCAGCGCTAGTTCCTCATTGTTGCAGCAGCAGCAGCGGCAGTTGGTTAGACTGGAGTCTGTCCCTCTGTTTGCTGCTGCTGTTAGCAGCAATCCTCGTCGTTGCTGCTAGCAACAGCAACAACAGCAGCAGCTGCAGCAGCAATCCTCCTTGTTGTTGCTGTTAGCAGCAGCAGCAGCAGGTGTTGTTAGAGAGAGTGCCTTAAATGAAGTGGGTAGCCTGAAGTTGTGGCTCTGCTGCTTCTAGAGGCTTTTGAAAATTTTGAGGTTAACGCGCTGTCTCGGTTTTATACCATCAGCCGGCGAAACCGCATTACAATATTTCACGTTTGTTCTCTGTCTATCACCAATTGTCATTCATTAATTAATTTATTATTTAGTCTATTAAGTAGTTTATTAGTTAATTTATTATTTCATTAATTAGGTAACTAATAACTAATTAATACTAATTTATTAGTTAGGAACTGTAACATGTTACAGGAAAAAATGCTACTGCTATTACTAGTGCTATGAATAATTCTATGTATGATAATATGGTATGC
>CAJFCY010000265.1:0-19760 GCA_904066265.1 Eimeria zaria | reverse complement strand
GGTCAGAGGAAAGTAAAAAATGTAATAACAACAATAATAATCTAAACCATAGGCAAGTTCGTTATCATAATTAAATATCGCTAAGTCTGCAGGGGCCACCCTCTCAACTGCGCTTCCCAAACCTCTCCATTATGTTCTACACACTTCCACTCACAGTGCTTCACACATAACTCGGGAAGCATGTGACTAAACAGGACAAGGGCTTAAAAGAAGGGTGGAGCCCACACACTGTATATTCTTGACACTTTGCCCTACCTTAACGCAGTATGTATGCATCACGACGACGAGCCTACGACCAAGAACCGATGCTACACCCCTAGCAGCCACACGCCTAGAAGGCGAGCGAACGTTGTAGGGGCTGTCCTTAGTCAGGTCACTGCACTATAAATCTCTACGTGATGTGCGTGGAATGCGGCTACGGCTGTCAATGTACACCCCACGAAAAGTACAAGGCAGGAGCCGATGATGTAGCGCCTTAGGGGGAGATGAGGCTCCGAACGGCCGCCTCTGCACTACAGAAGTTGCGTATCTCAGGTAGTGCAGGTGTGGCTGTTAAAATCGGACTTCCACGACTTGCCTGTTAACCGCCTCAACCTATGTTTGGCTATGTTCACGACACTACACAAACGCGACCACTCGGTGCTAATTAAAGGCAACCCTGGCGATTCACTTTTTGTCTCGCTGCCGGATAAAAAACAGCAGTAATTCTGCTGAATAGGGAGGTCAAGTTCCCCAGCAAGGAACTGTAAAACAATTCGGGCTGTCAGTACAGCTAATGTACCTGCACGTGCGCCTATTCACTGCGTGTACGCCCCATCAGACATAGCTGCTGCACAGCACTCAACATATTCCCTGCAAGCCAATCCGTGGAGTTCGCCAGATCCATTTCTCGTGAAAACAAACAGTCTGTTGCTGTTTTGACTGGCTTGTTGATTTTTGTTGTTTCGAGTTATAGCGGCCCATCCCTTTTAGCCGTCTGGGCATCATCGTTAATGCCGATTGAGTGCTGACCTCGTCAACCGCTTAGCGCTTCTGCCTCTACTTTGCTTCCTCTTGAATCCGTTCCACTGAAGCCTGAGTGGTGTTGCGGGGGTGATGTTGTGTCTGGAAGGAGTTCTACCAGTGTACAGCCAAGAATGGCTGGATTTCGTGTGTAGAACGGACAAGCCCAGCAGCACGTCTGGTGCCTCTTCCCACTCCCCCTGCCGCTCTGCGCAAATCTTCCCCGTTCATTCCCTGGCGAGCGCTCATGAATCGAGCTACTTGCTCATCTGAATAGAGCGTTCATAGGTGGCCTGCACCGCATCCGCAACTGGCGCCACAGGAAACGCACAGCAAAACGAGCACAGCATGAACCATAAATTGTAGGCAGGAGCGACACACTCACCCCCAACTACTAATAATAATACATCAAAAGGCATGCTGAAGCCATCCCTCTATACGCTCTACAGCGCAAAGGCAACGAAGCTAGCAACAACAAACATTGGCAGTTGTCAGTTCACCTGCTGCTCTAAAGGATGTCCGCTCCATCGCCATGAGGCCCGCTATTGTTGTACCCCCAGGGGTGGTAATGTCGTCGCGAATTATGGCAGGGTGGAGGCCTTTCTTCTGCGCCAGAGTCGCTGTGCCGCGTACAGACTGCAGCGCCGCCTCAGTGGCCAGCTGCCGTGGCAAGCCGCTGCGAAATGCCAAGTGCAGCAAGAGTAAGACAGCAGAACCTTGGGGCTGTACTCTACTCCGTTATGTGCATAAACACCACCTGAACAGCTGCAACGAGAGCTTCACCCACCGTAACTCGCAGCAACAAACAGAGAAGCATGCACTCACCACTTGACTCCAGCGTCAATGAGTGCCTCAATGAAGGTACAGACGAATGCAGGACCTGCAGCGCACCAAGAGCCCTGTCCACTGAGCATGCGCATAGGCTTGTAGTCTGGCAAAGCACTTGTATGAAGGCACAAACTTAGTGTGCATGATGACTTCTGTCGGCTTGCATATACTAGACTCTGTCAGCTTATCACCCTACAGCTGAGCACTCGGTGCGCAGCAGCACCAGCAACGGAAGCACGCAGAACGGTGCGTTTCGATTCAATTCAAAATTATGCAGCTGGAGGCGTTACAAGTTGGCCATCATTCTGAGTTACTTACTTGAGCCACTGATTGCGCAATATGCGTCAAAATAGTCTTCAGGAACAGCGTGCACAGGGCCGAAGGCCCGTAGCGCCCGCAGAAGCAACTCTTCGTTCTCAGCAGTCAAACGCTTCCCACAGTAACAAGTGGAGCCTTCACCAATAGCGCAAAGCACATTTGGCATTATGCGAGCGACAGCCGAACTTCCCGTTCCTTGCTCTAGTGTTTTGAGCGACACCCCAGCGCACGCAGAAACGAGGAGCGGAAACTGGTGGAACTTCTCTCTATACATTTTGAGGTACGCAAGCACCCCAGCAACATCCCAAGGCTTCACAGTTAGAAACAACAAGCCATTCTGCGCCCATCGCGCCACCTGATCGTTGCCAGCCCACACACAAAGTTGGAAATACGGATATTCGCTGGCAACACTGAATAGCTCGGAAAACGCAGAGACGCCGACTGTACGTATACCCAGGTCAAAGAGCGTCGCATATTCGGCATGGCACAACACAGAGTCAACTTCAAAGTTCTAGAAAAAGAGAAAATACGGTGTGCCGGCGCCGTTGCTGCCGCGTCGCTAAGGTTTGGCGGCTGATCAGAGGGCTTCAACTCCCTCAAAGGCCAGAAGTTAGACTTGTTTATATACAAATTAGTTTTTACACACATATAAGGGCGCTTATGGCGCTCAGGCTCGCCTCTAGGTTCGTTTCAGCCGAGTACCCAAGAGCTCTAATGGCCTGGCAAGACGCTTCCGTGCGAGCACTCATGCAGATGTCCTCAGCCGAGCAAACACCTGTCAGTACGAGAGCCTCGGCCATGGCCTTTGCAATCTTCCCCCCGCCCAAAAACCCAACTTTCATCGCTGCAAGGGAGCACAGCAGAAGATCTGCACGGTGGTTGTTACTGATAGGGAGCAGATCCAGCTGAGATTCACCAGAAGTTCGTAGAAGCAGAAAAATAACGCCAAATGATCGTTAGCGCAGTGAAAAGTAAATGATGTCGAAAAGGCTTACTTGATGATTCCTGAGCCATGGTGAGCGAAGTCAAGAGGATCGAGGGGAGGAGTCCAAAGTGACGGTCTTTACCAATTTGGGAAGCAAAGAGATAGCAGAAGCCACGTTTATTCAAACTAAACTGTCTGTTAAAATAGTGTCACAAGCCAAAGTGTGCACAGCACTCCGCAGTGGCCAACGCGGTGATCGGCTGGCGGGTGTGTGCAGACTGCTCGACGGTCAGCTGACCTGAAGCGTCCGTCTCTGTAGTCAATAACGCAATTTTTAACTTGCTAAATTAAGAAATAAAGGGTTCTCGATGTAGAATTGCTACGCTACACGGAGGAACCCACTTTAAGGGGGAGCGCTATTTCGCCTGCCCTGGAAACGGAGCAAAGACACGGGTTCCCTTCTGTGATTACGGGTTTGTCTTTATCTGCAAAGAGTTTCAAGATATACCGATATTTGTCTTTATCAGCAAAATCGGTCGAAATATATTGGTCTTTGCGTTAGCCTGAAGAAGGGTTCCAAATATATATTGATCTCTTCAGTCTGCAGGGCGGTTCACACTGTATGAGACATGCACTTTTACCTGTGTGTTCACAGTTGTTACAGAAGGTCAAGTGGATATTTACCAGTTGTACAGCTACATTGCATGCACCGAAGGGAGATTGATTATGCTTGCAAGGTGTGGTTGCCTTGCATCAAGATCTGCAGCAAGGTGTGCTGCAACTCAAGACGTAGAATGCGCTAGATGCACTTGAGACGTATGCGCGGACTGAGAGCAACATACCTACTGACGGGCAAGTAAGTATCTTAAGCTTGCATATAGAGTTACTGCGTGCAGCAAAAGAGGGTTTCGATATGCTTTCATGTGGGGCTGCCATACAGCATGATTTGTGGCGAGGCTCTCTGCAACTCGTGCCAGGCAACCACCTCCGTGCGAAGGCAGCCGGCCATCCGAGTACTGGATGCCCAAGGGCTGGGGAAGGTCAGCTGCTTTTGAGACGCCTATGAGTATTTGACTGGTTTGCACCTCAACAGTCCTCTAATAAAGACGAGGTGTCCCGTTACACCTTTACTTTCTGCATGCCCAGTTCGCCTGCTGCGGCCAACTGCTGCTTCTTATTCTTTTGTTTTCGTAGTTGGCAACCAAAATTCCAGGGCCCATAGGCTTTTCTGAGTTATTTCCAAACCTTGCTCCTTCCTCCTCAGATGGCGTGGCGTTTTGTCTCGTAAGTGTCTCTGATGCGTAAACACTGTTTCGACTTGGCATGCTCCACATTTTCCACTTATTCATTCCCTCTCTACCAGTCAATCGGTTACTGACTGCTTCAAAGCGGTGGACAACCCTGTTGCGAGTCACTGACAATGAAGTTCCAAATTCACCGATAGGCTTCTGTTCATCAGTGTAGCATGCCTTACGTGTAGTCGAGCCATACACTCCGCGCACGGCCCAACAGTTGCGACGTGCGCTCTAGACGTGTACACTGACTGGTGCATAGACTACCTACCAGCGGAGAAGGATGTGTTCAGCAATTGCCTATTGAGGTAGTCCATGCAGCAAAAGGGGGCTTGGATGTGCCTAGATATGGAGCTGCCGAGCAACACGAGTTGCAGCGAGATGCGCTGCAACATATGCCGGGCTGCCCCAACTCCCCGTGAGTAGGCAGCCGAGCGGCAGCGCAATGGTTGCCTACACCCTTCGGAAGGAGGTTAGCTGCTTTTACGGATCCTTTTCTTATAAGTACTTGGCTTTTTCGCGGCTCACGGTAGTCCTTTGATAAGATCAAGGACTCTCGTTACAATCAAAGGCTGGTACATCTCGCCATGTTGCTAAGAGCGGAAGGTACCAGCTGCGGATTCCACCCGCACCTAGGGGAGGCCTAGTGTACACAATTAATTAACCAAGTATGGGCCGTTTTTTCCCCCTTGAACTGTGCTGGTGGGTGAGATCGTGCTTCCTTCTTTACACGAACACTGCTGGCCGTCTTGTCGCATTGGCACAACGGCACTTTCCGAAGCCTATACGGCCAAAAATGTTCTTATCGCAGAATCAATGAGTGAATAATGACTCTGCCTCCTTTGGTCTTCGAAGCGCGGCCGGTGCCACGATATTTTGGCGGTGGAAGAATATTTCGCTTCTCTGTAAGTATGCTTTCGTCCTCAATTTGCACACGCAGAACTATGGTTTCCATGAACACCTTCTTTGTCCGAAAGAGACACGACAATTGTGGCTATATGCTAGAAATTGTATCTTCACGGCGGAGCGTTTACCGAATATGGGGGCTATCTGAGCGTGCGCAGCGATGTTTACCCGTCGATATTATGCGCCATCATCTAACTAGAGACATGCGCCGTCATCTAACTAGAGACGGTTGTAACTGGCAAGGCCCTCTAGAGGGGCCCAAGGGGTGGTAGTCTGGAACATGCACAGACGATACAGAACTCAAGTATCGAAGAAGATGACGCTCCACTTCACTGCCGTTTGTGAGGATGGAGTGAAAAGATTTTGAAGGACCCCAGATTCAGAATCTACTTGTAATAGGATTGTGGGTGCTAGCTTCATCTAGATAGGAGACGAGGACAGACGCAAGTTGGCAAATATGGCACTCAGAAAGCCGGTAGGATATACCCGAATGCGGATCTGCTTGTCTTGTAATACATAAGGCTACGTATTTCGAGATTATTGGAACGAGAAAAAAACTAGTGTGCTTGAGTAGCAAGCATTAAGGAGCAACGCCATGTGAAACAGCAAGGGGCCCAGAGGAAGGCACAGCCCACACGAAGAAGGGGAAACATGAACCAAAAAGAATTGACAGTTGCACCAGCAGGCCACCTTCAGGTCAACACTGTGCTTTAGTAAACTCATATCCACGGTCATGTGTTTACACCGTACCTAATCTAAACTGTACTTGCGATTTTTGGCATCTGAAGGTACCGTGAGGGGAAGCAACCCATCAACATATTTATGAGCTAAGTATTTGCGTCTTTGTTCCCTCAAGGGTCTGTAAAACTATGAACATTCATTGCAAGCCCAATTCAGCAATGGTTCATACTGCCATGATACAGGACTTCACAGTTGTACCCGTTCTCAACGAAATAATCCTAGGCACGCTGGGGGCAACTCAATGGAAGGAGTGGATGTGGCCTCCGGAGAAGGCTCTACTGGGGTATTTATGCTTGGACAGCATGAATGAGTGTACATCTCAGCGCCACCAGCAGCATTTGCACTATCCACCGTGGGAGTGGAATCAGATTCCCGAACAAAAAACAGAGCCTCCAAAGGGGAACGCTTCCAGAAACGACGAGAAATGTATTGTCTTCGAAGTGATGGACACACGAATATCTTAGTTGGAAGACGTCTCATCACCGGCATCAACAATATGCACAAGTCAATCCAGCCTACAATTCGGCAAAGTGCACATTCCAAAATATCGGGAACCCATGGAAAAGCGTCGCGTCAAGAGCCGACTCACCGTTATATTTAGACTGCTATATCTCAGCTTGCACGGGTTCAGCATAAACAGATGGGCTTCTGGCTCTATTTGCAAAGGCCATTCGCAGATGCGCTGGGCACTGTGGAGCTCCTTATTACTGGACCAAGAGTTCAGACACGTTCACCGTCGCACCACTACTGCCAAAAGTGTGAACCCGCAGCCCATCGCTCCGCACGCACTCACAAAGTGAGGCAGTGAGTCGCTTAAAACTACCATAGAGGACCTCTTTGCAAGTTGTGTCTTGCCTGCACATACTGGTGTGAGCTAGCATCGAATTTAAACAGACGGTGGGTCGACGCATCTGCACATTGAGCAAAAAATTGACATATTTTCGGGGCAAATTGGTGCACTTGACTGTTTTAGGCGGAATTATAACCCAATTTACGATCTCGACAGGGAGGACCTATATCGTACTTTCAAGCCGTCCAGTGGACGTCAACGACGGCTTGCACTCGGGCAGGAACACTCATGTTTGGTCATGCCCTGCATTTGAGCGTTTCCTAGCTATCCCATAGTAAAGAATGAAGAAATTTTAAATAATTAGGTGTATTGAAGGCCTCGTTTGGCTTGCTAATTGGATCCTTCCGTGGGCCCCGCGGCCACGCACAGGTGGCGGAACGGCGCCTGGTAGCCGCTAGTGTACCAGTATGCCACCAATGGTCCATTCGGGATACACCGACTCCCCTTCACTTTTGACTTTTGTCTAATTTATTCTAAAACTGCAGAGCGGACTTACTTTAAGGGGGGCAGCAGAGACGGCGGCTTGCTGTCCCACGGTCCCATCTTCCCGCATTTTGAAAGTCCGCTTGGAACGTCGGCTTCTCAACTGCGTACTCCCGAGCTGCACATTCACTTTCAGTAAGCCTTAGACGATTGCAAAACGCAGCAGGCCGCTTCTCGCCTTTACCTAGCAGATGCTGCCTCCATCATCCGTGCAGACGTCGATGCCTACCGGAAGGGCCTCATGACCGGGTGCCCCAAGGGCAGGACAGACGCAAAACTTGGCCAACAGCAGTATTCAGCGGCTGGGGAGAGTCTTTACATTCCTACAGCATCAAGGTTTCTGAGTAGGCTGGCCTAGGCGGAAGGCCACTTCGCGGCCCCGGCGGAGCAGTGCAGAAGTTAAAAAGTGCCATAGAATTTCCGCAGCCGGACAGCATTCGTCCCGCAAGCCACAGAGGGCTACTTAATGATCCTTCGCCGTTTTTCTTGAAGGCGTTGCTCCCTGCGGTGTTTGTCGCCGTCCAGCCCTTGGAATGCCACATACATGAGCGTGCGTTTTCAACGATGGCACTCGTCAAACAAGGAACGGCCAAAGGCCGTAAGGTCAAAGTGGCCGATGATACCCCAGAAGGTATAGACCTAGAGCCAGAGTCAATGGAAGAGAGCATTAGGGTCTGCACGCGGATGCGGCCCCTGTTTCCGAAGGAGGTGAGATAGTTGTTGTACAAGGAAGCGAGAGGAAAAAGCAAGACACATGGAGGCCCCTCCAGAAACTACCTGTTTGACACAAATTTGAAGCATTTGCCGGAACGTTCGCGACTTTTAGCAGCCAGTTAGCCGAGTGGGGGTGCGTCGCAGGTGGAAAGTGGCCACATAAAGGCGTGGAAGGTTGAACAGAAATCGATGCAGTTGATAGTTGAGCCTCCAACGCAAGCAGAGATTGAAGAAAGTCGACAGGGAAAGACGTCCACGTCGAAAAAGACGGTGGAAAAGACGCAGGCGCAGAAGGATCAGGTGCAACGGTACTACGCCTTCGACAGGTGCTTTGATGACGAAGGTAGGCTTACAACAAAGATCGTCTAGACGATAGCGCTTCATTCTTAATGCAAGAGTATAATGAAAGCACAGATTTGACTATGGCTCACTGAAACGCATCGGGAGCCCTGTGGGAGTACCCGGCATTTGGGATGCGTGGGCTCTTACCAGTTTCAGCAAGCCTTGAAATTTCACGTGCTGCGTGTGTATACAGCGGAGAATGATGAAGTATTCGCGTATGTAGCACGAGATATTGTCTTGGATGCTTTTAAGGGGATCAATGGATGTGTCTTCGCCTACGGACAAACAGGTGCCTTATGCTGCAGCATTCCGCGGACACCGGTTGCGCCGCATTGTATCCAGGGGGGCTAAAGGGTTCTTCGTTCCAAATTTTGGGAACTAGCTAGGAGCCCGCCTCTTTCACCTGTTGCCCCGTTGTTTGTGCTGCTGTTTCTCCTTTGAGACTAGATTAAGTGCTTCTGTGATTGTTGCCCGGTGATTTTCGTAGGCTCCGGGAAGACGCATTCAATCATGGGCGTGGCAGAAGACCCAGGCATTCTGCCGCGATCCCTTGCAGAGTTTTTTGACTGCATGTCGGATTCCTCTTTGTTGAGAGAGGAAATGGAGGATGCTGCTGCTGAAAAAGAGGAAGAAACAGGGGAAAATCAAATTGCCGCAGCGGAGTCCCGAAGGGAGGGCCTGGAAGCAGGCGAAAATCGAGTGAGCTTTTTTCCTTCCTAGCTTAGTTGAGATACTCTTGCTTGAGGTATTCTAGGGCGCGCAGCGTAGATAGCAACATGTATGAAAGCGTTTCATTTAAGTGAGACGTTTTTTCCTGCGCTTTTTGCTTTTGGTACCCCAAAGGAATATCTGATGCGGGTTTCGTACGTCGAAATATACTTGGAGCGGGTGAACGACTTGTTGCAAGAAGGCCCCAGAGGAGGGGCTGTGGAAAATCTTGACGTCAAAGAAGACCCCAAGAAGGGATTCGTAGTGGTTGGGTTGCATGAAGAAGCTGTTGCCTCAATGGAAGAAGTGATGAACCTTTTGTCCAAGTGAGCCTGAAGTATTCGTTGATGCGGCGCGTGCAGTCTGTGTACTTCCACACAAGCCAACGCTATGCAGGCATCCCACCCCGAGTGATACAGGTACATTTACGCTGCGGCTAGAGGGCTGCCGCAGTGCACAGCGTCTTTGGATGAAGTGCTTTCCTTTCCCCGTTGCTTGTACCAATTGTGCGTGCTTCCGTTTTAGAGCTGAACAGCGGCGGCATTTCGCCAGAACGAACTTCAACGAGACCTCTTCAAGGTGAGATTCTTCCCGTATGGTGGCATGTAATGCATTGGTCACGCTGGTGTTTTCTTCTTAAGCGTTTTTCAGGGGGTTTAACGAACGCAATGTTACAGTGGTTACCTTCTGTGTCTGATAGGTCCCATGTTGTTTTCTCGATTACGTTGGAATCCACAAGCACCTTTGAGGACGGAACGAATGTCAGCCGACGTGGAGAACTCAAGATAGTCGACCTTGCAGGCAACGAAAAAGCAGGCAGAGCCTCTGAAGGCGTGGAAAACGCCAAACTTGTTCTCGAAGAGGGGAAGGCAATCAATAAATCCTTGTTTCTTCTCTCGTATGTCTCAATGACCCCTCTAGAATTTGTATAGTGCACTTCGATTATTGTTAACATGTTTTGGTGGAGGTTTCCAATGGGGTGGCGTCTAGTTCGCACACGGTGTTGCGTGAATGTTTTTCAGAGAGGTTATATCCAAGCTGTCAAAACAGGCACAGCAAGGAGACGACAAAGGGAAGAAGAAAGGGGAAAAGGAAGTGTACATTCCTTGGCGAGACTCGAAGCTCACCCGTCTTCTTCAGGTACGCTGCTGCGGTGAAACCGGCATTGACAGCTTGGTGTGAGATTGGTTCCCAGCCCCGTGAAGGACTTTGGTCATCATGGTTCCTAAAGTCTACAGGACGTGCTTTTGTCTGACGTTTTTGCTGCTGTTGCAGAAAGCCCTTGGAGGTAACAGCCGCGCCGCAGTGTTGGTGGCTGTGCACCCGTCAAGCCTATACTTGGACACTTCTTTTTCAACTCTTCGCTTTGCAATGAAGTGCAAGGAAATCAAGAAGAAAGTTTGCGCCAACTTCTTCTCCCCAGAACAGTCTCTCATTGCGCAACAAAAGAAGCTAATTGCCATGTAGGGCTGCGGTAGTTTTAGAAAAATTGGTAGTAACTGATACTAGCCATTTCAAAGCCAGCCAGTGCCGATTCTCCAGGAACTCTCAGACAGTGGCATTATCTGCTCACTCTTGGTTAGTGAGTGTGAGGTTGGAACTTGATCTTCCTCACCTCTCTCGCCACTCCACAGCTACTTATATTATTGGCGTTTTCAGGCTTCATGCGCAGCTAAAGGAATTGTCGGAAGGAGGGATAGTTCCGGGTGTCAACTCACAGAAGAATGCAGAAAATGACGAACAAATTCGAATTCTAAAGGTACGCTGCCACCTGTGGGCAACAATGTTAGCGAAGACGCAAGCCGTTAGATGCAGCTGTTGGCACGTACTGAGTTGCGTTGCTTGGACTTGCCTGTTGGGTGCAGAGCGACTTGGAGAACAAAGTAGCAAAGTTCCAGCAGTTCATCATAAAGGCAACAGCGGCTCCAGCGCAACCAGCTTCTGGAGGGGGGCTGCAGCGGGCACGTACCATGCGCCAGTAAGTTCAGCTTCATGATGATTCGGACTCTCTGTATACATAAGTAGCTTCAGTGTCTTTCGGCGAGTAACCCAGGAGTACATGGGGGCTACTGCCTTCAGGGGAGCTTATGAGTCCTGTCGTTATGAGTGATGCATTTTCTTGATAGATGTGTTGAGCGCAAAAGAGGTGGCTAAACAACTGCTTATATACTCATGCTCAGGCCGTCAGCATTCCGAAGGATGGATACCCTGGCGGCTGCTCGCTATGGGCTGCGAGACATTGACGGATTGAACCAAGCTGATTCCGAGGACCCTACTGTGAGGGCATCAATGACACATGCATTGAGCTTGCTGGATCGTTTTGGCCAGGATATCAAGAGCGATGTAAGACAACAACTGCAGTTTGTGCATTTGTCTAACTCCTCAGGCACATAGACGTGTATCAACCTGCTTTGTGCATAACGCCCTGGTTGTTCTGCTGTGTTTGTGCACCAAAGGGATATGGAAGCTTTCAATCTATGTCTAGTGGCGACACCTCGGGTGGAGGAGTTCTGCGGTTTGAAACCCTGGAGCACTCCATAGAAGGGGCGATGCACGAGCTTGAATGTATAGATGACAACCCTCTCTCCGCAGGTGAAGAGTCTCTGACGTGTGAAGATTCTTCGGCGAGTGATATTTCCGATCATGAGGCACCCTTAGAACTTCACACAGAGGAAGGGTCACCCCATCCTGACCTGCAGCCAGATGCAGTGACTAATGAGCGCAAGCAAAAACAGTCCAAAGGGGCAGGGGCGTCTGCTAAGACGAAGGCCACGCGATTTAAAGGCGATAAAAAAACGAAATTGAGGACTGGAAAGACTTCTAAGAAGGTAAAACCACCCTCGCCTACCAAAGAACAGGGCGACGTGCTCCCGGAACCGCCTCAGGCCACACCTGCCCCTGAAGAGCCCACTGAAAACGATCGCGATAGTAATGAATCGCGGAAGATCAAGGCCTTAGTCCTTAAGCAGAAGGCAGAGAGGGAGAACTGGGCTGCTAGACTTCGAAAGGCAAAAGAAATGGGCCTGGAAGTCATATCGAAGGTTCTTTTGTGAGTTAAAATATCCAAAAATGGAGCAGGCCGTTATGAGTAACATGGTCATGCTTTTTCTAGTTGACGTTTCTAAGTTACTGTACGGGGTCCCAAACACGATTAAGCTCGCGATTAAGCTGTACGTTCTTCTGTGCCTTTCAACTGTGTTGCTGCCCTCCTCCTGTTTCTTTTCTTTCAGTCGGATGCAAGACGAAAAGGAAGCGCTGGTCAAGTCTAAGAAACGTACCGCCGAGTTGATGTGCCAGATTCGTCACATATGTGCATTGATGCACCGGCTGGGCCTTTCAGTGCTCAGCACTGCCTCCGCTCCAGCAAAAGGACAGAACAATGAGTTGCCTGCTAGGGACCCAGATAGCGAGTCGCTCAAGAGCTTCCTCGATCGTGTTAAGGAGAAGAGAGATGCGGAACCATTAAAGCTTTCTCAGGGCATTGGCGACCCTGTGGGCCAGGCGGCTAAAGCCCAAGGTTTCCCTGATATTGATCAAATCCGTCCTTTGGCGTGTGCTGCGATTAGCAATGCCTTGTCGTAAGTCTGCTCATTTGGGACCCGCCGCACAATAGGGACAAGGACGCCAGCTGTTAGCATTCAACAGTGTGGGGCTCTGTTGTCCACTTTCCTTTCTACTGAAAGTAGAAATATTGCTCAGAAATGCCTAACTCAGGCCTGATAGGCCTGTTTCCATATGTCCTTCGTACAGGCGTGTCATGCTGGCGGAGGTACTAGAAAATACCCGGGAAAACGAGGAAATTCAACGAACCGGAAGCGATTCTACATTACAGCCGCCGCTCATGGCTTTAGCTGCGTCGGTTGCGTCTTCTGGAATATCGGCTGCAAATGATGAAGTGCGTTTTCCCTGTGCAGCTCTGTTTTAAGCGTCGTAGCAAGTGGTGTTGCGTTGCACCTCGTCACAACGCCGAACAGTGCAACCGGTAGTATCTGCGAATAGTACAGACTGTCTACCTACGCATTTGGGCTCAGGCAACTACTCCAAGAGTCCCTCATACCGAGGAGGAGGCAGTCAGTGCGTTGGAACTGATTTTTACTAAAGCGGCTCCCGCTGAGAGTAGCAAGGAAACAGTCGACTCAGAAACAGCCCAGGCGCGTCCTTCGTTACAGGTCGAGAAATTACGTTCTCCCAGAGAAACTGATGTTTTGAATGGCTGCAGATGCAGCCGTATCCACTGCGGGCTAGACCGGACCGGCGTCTCTGTTGGCATCGTGCCCTAATTTATATGGGTGTGCGTTTCAGATGGTGGAAGGCAAGAAGGAGCAGACACTAGAGTCCATTTTGCAAATCCTCCCCCCTTGGGAGCAGCATATGCTGGCACTTCTATACGAGCAGCAAGAAATGAGAAGGGCTCTTGGCCAGCTTAGAGACCATTTTATGCACCGCCTTAAGGAAATCCAAGTCTCAGTCAAGAAGGGGCTGGTGTGTTCCAAGCGCATAGTCTGGATAACGGCAGAAAATTGCATGCGTCGTGGCCGTGCAAACTTTTTCTGGTTGCAGGTGTTCCCAGTATGTCAAGCGCATTGCTGAAAAGCTCTCGATGGATACGACAATTTATGCATTGCTAATCTGCGCGCAGCTGGAGAAGCTTGAGCTCACCGAGCATTGCGACAGAATGTTGGCTGCCCTATGGAGCTTCAAGGCCGAGCTCACTGATTCGAAATCGCCCAGCCGCGTCGATGAAGACACAAATGCAAAGTTTGCGAAACTGATGGCCAAGCTTGAGGAGCTTTCGATCCGCCTTGCTGAACGTGAAATCGACTACAAGCTGCTCTCCGGTACGCTTCTATGACGAGCCCTGAATGGAAAGGCTCTCTGACAAGAACACCTATATTGATATATCCGGCAGGACACCCTTAGCAGCACTCGAATGGTAGCATTCTTGTTTTTCGTTTGAACAGAGGATTACTTGGCTGTCAAGCAGGAGAACGCAACTCTGCAAGAGACGATAAGAAGGCTAAAGGAGGAAAACAGAAGCCTGCTTATGATACCTAAGACAATGACGAATTGGGAAGAGCTAAAGGGTTATGATGATGTGGTATGCCACGTGTGTAGACCGAACCACACGCGCGAACGAACAACTTTGAAAACGAGTTACCTAAAATTAGCTGTTGGAAAGTGGCATGTTTTGACCGCATGGAACACATCCATGAGTACGCCTTTCTTCAGGAGAAGAGGGCTTTGGCAAGAGACGTACAAATGTTACAAGGCTACGCGTCGCATTTGCGCATGAAACTCGAGGAAGGCCGTGCTGTTGAGCTTGACGTGCGGCGGCTGAATCAGGCGCTCTACGTGGAGCTTCTGGCGGCGAATACTACAATAGCGGATCTGCAGGACCAAATAAAATTTTACACTAGCGTAGACAAACGAGAAGCGATGCTTTTAGAGGTCAGTAATACAGTGGTGAACGACGTATTCAAAGTTTACCATAGGTACTCATTGGCGTACTCTGACGGCTCCTGGGAAGTTAATTGTACATTGTTTGGAACTGTTTGTGCCTTTTAAGGAGCAATTAGCTGCGGCGAATCAAGAGGAGGCAGAGAAGAGTGAAAGAATTCGGGACCTAGAAGAGGAGATCGCGAGTTTAAAAGAACAACTTGCAGCGGCACTTCCCAAACCGGCAGCTGAAGAACCTGAAGTAGAATCGCCGGCTGAGCCCGTAGAAGTACCGGCTGAAGCCGAGCAGCAGCCACTAACCCGACGCTCCGTGAAGAAGAGCGCGCTCACAGCGAACGCCAAGGCGAAATCAAAGGCTACTTCCAGAGGTGAGTCTCACCTTTGTGTGCACTGTTTATGTAACTGCATCCGTTGTGCCCACGAACGATAACGGAATTTGCTTGTGCTGCGGTGCAACTGCACTAGAACTGAATCTGCGTCACCCAGTGAGAGTATGCCTGCTTCCCCGTTAGTCTGCTTTGTGAGGAAGCAAGTGTGCCCTTTTGCTGCTTCCTTCAGCGAACTCCTTGGCCTTGGCTCACGCTGCTGCCATTTCGCCGGCAAAGCAGAAATCCTCAGCAAAACGCAACACCGCAGCTACCGTTAGCGTAGATCGGGGCTCGGTGAAGCGCTTGCCGCGTGCCCCGTCCAGAGCGAACGTTGCGAAGCCAGAAAAGCAAGAAAAGCCTGCTAAAGGTGGAGAGGGCTCGAGACTTGTCAGGGTTGTTGAACCAGAAGGCCACTCCAGCCTCGCACCCACACCGAAGTCCGCTTTACAGCCCACGCCTACTCCTGCCAAGAGAGTTTCAATCAGCCTACCAGCGGACGACCCCCCCTCAACTCTAGACGCTAACAGCGCGTCCGCCGAAGCACCGACGAAAGTAACAGGAAGAGCTCCAGCCTTCACAGGCGACCCGCGCAACAAAGGGCTAACAAACATGATGGCTGCTCTAAGTGGAAGGAGGCGAAAAGCAAGTGGTGTTTAAACGGCAGCCTTAACACTTGCCACTCACAAACGCATATTGACTGTTGGCATTACATTGCTAGATTCCTGCATAGGTATTAGTAATTACGATGGAATGCTTGTCAAGCTCAGTTTGGGCACCCGAACAAAGGAGCTGCTCCTTATACAAGTCGAGCAACCCGATTGCAATACCAAGACTGGTAGTTCCCAGTCACCGTTTGCTAGACACAGCCACGTCGACGATGGCACTTTTCAGCCTGCTCAAGGCTGCCCTAAGCGGCAAGATGTCCGCCGCACCGGCTACGCGTGAAATGTAGAGCACGCGAGCCTTGCAAGGCGTCCGTAACATGTCCTCCTTTATGATAAGCTGATGGGGAATTCCCACAAGGTCTGCGTGGGACTGCATCTGACGAAGAGTGAGGCCTTGCCGATCGTCCAACAAAACGTCCGCGGGCCCTCCTATGTCCGCCACAGCCATATGCAGCATTCTGAATAGAGCTTTGCCTAGGCGAGCTGCACGCCGGCCATCATTCCAGCGCGCGGCGGGCTGAGGCAGAATTGCGACACAGAAGGGTGCCACCTGGGGTGGAAACAATAGGCCTTTTGAGTCTCGGTGCATTAGTGCCAAGTGAGCAAGAAGTCGGGAAACTCCAAGTCCATAGCTGTTCATCAGAGGCATCCTCAGTGCACCTTGAGAATCCGTGAAACGGACTCCTGCTGCCTTGCAGTACGTGTCGGGTAGTTGGAAGCAGTGTCCAACTTCCAAACTCATGCCGTTACGAAAGTCCTTCGCATCTCCGCCGTAAGCATCCTTTCTGCTTATGTCGGTATCGAGTCCCGGCACTGCCTGGTCACTTCCAAGAATGCTGCAAACCTAAAGCAGTCGCAGAAAGGGCAATTTCAAAGGAGTGCACTCACCACTGTGAATGAGCAACAGGTGACAAGCAGGGCTATTCGTCAACAGTATCCCTCGAGAATGCTAATTGAAGGTTTTCTTACATGATATTCGTGGCTACAAGGTCCACCCATTGCACCAGGGTCCGCTAGGACTCTGTAAACTGGTCCTGCTCCCACCCGTGTAAATATCCGACGGAAGCAGTCATCCATTTTGCGATAAGTTGCGTCTCTGCACATTGCATCTGTGTGAAAAGAATAGACTTCTAGCATTACAAATTCACGAGCACGAAGGCACCCTGCCCTTGGGCGGGCTTCATCTCTGAACTTTGGGCCTATTTGGTAGAAAACCTGGGGCAGGTCCCTATGGCTACGGATGCCACTTGCCGCCAGCCATGCGGCTCCTTCCTCAGAAGTTGGGGGCAGAAAAAACTGTCGGGCACGACGGTCTTGGACCGTATAGAGCGACGGCCCAAACGAGCGGACCCGCTGCGGAGAACAGCCACAGGTGGACACAGCAGACACTTGATCGTGTGAACGCAGTTGAACTGTTGGCCCCCGAGGAGACGATCACGTGTAATCGGGGTGATGTCTCGGCAATTTATCAAAGCAGATGGCCCGTGTGCAGAAGTGGAAGTTCAACGCCGCATCGCTAGACTGACAGCACTGGTAGGTCGTACGTCTGAATTCTGCAGCCATTGTATTGGCATAATGTTAGGCAGAGATAAAGGCGAGGCCATGCCTGCAAGTTCTTGGTGGCAGACAGCTTCAATCTTCTTGAGCACGCGGAAACCCAGAGGCAAAATGCAAAACAAGCCGGAAGCAGTAGCTTGCACCATACGGGCCTTCTCGAGCAAGTGGCCTGCAGCAGTAGCAGCAGTGCTCCTGTCGTCACCATCCGCGGAAGCGCTTAACCAGTTATCGCCCCGTCTTACAGCCAGCGGCGCCGAACCGTGTTTAGACTCTGCGGGAGCGCAGGAGGCCACCCCTCTCGCAGAAGCACTGTCTACGTAAGATGCGAGACTTCCTTCACGGGGAGCTGCGCCGTATCTCCCATCCATGTGTACATTTCCGGGCATCACCAAGCTGCTTGCAAGACAGGCGCGGGGCAAGCCACCACAAAGATACTGCGCGCTTGCTGCATGCCCCTCATTCCGAGGAAGTGCGAAAACAGAATCATTGCAACGGAAACTCTTTTTACATCTAGTGGATACTGTAACAAGGGGTACCACGTTACTCTGTAGGCAGCGCTTAAAACTGAAGTGGGGCTCGATGCTAGGACACCTTGCATCGTGTATGGAAGAAGCAACCAAATTCATGCAGTCCACAAACCCCAGTAGGACGGAAGCCCCCCCATCGACTGCACGCGGAATCTGCGGTGAAACCACAGGAAAACGACAGCGGCGGGGATTGCAGTGTATAGAATGCTTCAGAGAGGGAATCAGCACTGCAGTCGCTTCGCCGTTCGAGGTGTACTGGGTGCCAAGGAGGTTCGTCAGTGTCCCGAGAATAAGGAACACTACAGCAAGTTGAATCCATGGCAGCAACTTGAGGGGAAAACGCGAAGACCAACTAGCACATGAATTCGCCATCGTTGCCTGCGGCACTATGGAAGTGACCACTGAGCAACTCCATAGTAGAAAAGACTTGTTAGGTGCTCGTATGCGGCCTTTCGCGGAAGCCTGTGCAGCTCAAGCTCCATTACAACTCTGGCCATGTACCTCATGATCACACATTTCTGAGGTTCCTATATAATGATCCGGTTTCCACAGCCAGTACACCACCGAATTGTCCCGGCGCAGAAGGCAACGACCACGCAGATCATCATGGCAAACACACTGTTTGAAGAGTTTTCTTGTATTATTAGTAAAGCTTTTAACTGATGGTACCTTAAAGGGAGAAGATGGGCTGCAGCCCCTGGGTTTTTTTTGCCAGGTGCTCTGAGAGTGAGTCAACTGTTGTCGGGGACCGCATGCAGCCAAGAATCCACTTGGCATGTTCTATGCTAAGAGGAAAGTTTACTTGTACTGTGTTAAATTCAAGTTGACTTTCTCTGCAATATTGATGGTTTGTGTCACAAAGCGCGGCCGGTGCCCTCTAGCGAACGCAACGAATTTGGATGTGCATTGCAGCTCCCGCGCATGCTCCAGGAAAACCAGTAAACTAGGGAAATTCTTTGCGAACAAATGTCCGCAAAGCCGAAGAGAGTCGCTTTTTTCCACCTCGACTTGGGAGTTGGTGGAGCAGAGCAACTCGTGTTGCAAACTGCCCTTCAGACACATACAGTGTTTGCCGACTCACGACGTTCTGCGTGCACAGTTGATTTCTTTACCTCTTATTTCGATGAATGCAGATGCCTCGAATCTTCAAGAGACCGTGAGCATTGTCTGGACGCCAACAGCCCATGCATACTCTGCAGACAGATGTGCTAGACTAGCGAGGCAGGCACTGGTCCCTTGCCCAGCACAGGCGAAGCTAAACAGCCTGTCACCAAAATGCACCTCTCTTCCCAGCAATGGATAAAACTTATTCTTGCATGATTCCTACTGTAACTCAAAGCCGTGAATCATGGGGCTTGTGTGGCATTTTCAGCGAGGCTAAACATACGCGTCTTTGGATCTTTTTTGCCGCATGCCATTATGGGGAGGTTTCGCATCGCATGCTCGATTGTGCGTATGTTCTACCTTGTCCTTGCCGCCATAGTCACAGGTGGGTGGCGGACATTCTCTCGTGTTTCCTTCCAAGACCTACCGAATAAGCGGTGTAGCGCGCAGAGTGTCTATTTCTTGTTTTACAGGGCATGTTGGCTACGACCTTGTGTTTAATGACCAAGTGGCAGTAGTAAATCCAATTCTTCGGTGGGTTGGTAGGAAGGTGAGCCCGCGTAAACGCTTCAACTCCATCATGAATGCAGCGAGAATTGCACATGGTTGGCATCCTAGCTATTTGGCAGGCGATTTACAAACTGAGTTACCGGGGCGGCAAGTTTGGCTTTTGCGTTCCTAACCACTTTCTTCATTAGGTGATTTTCTACGGTCATTTCCCTGACCTCTTACTCGCCAACCGCCAGCCTTCGCTTCTACGCCGGTTGTACCGCTACCCCTTCGACAAGCTCGAGTCTTGGACCACTGGTAGCCTCACAAAGCGAGAATGCGTGCCACTGCAACACCACAATAAACTTCGGGCCACATAAATCTCCCGTACCTTAGTTAGCCTCGTTCTCGCACTTATGTATAGCATTTGTACATATGCATACAGGGATTCCTGAGACAAAGTTAAAGTAAAATTGTTTAATAT